>CAJGYO010000011.1:56073798-56239627 GCA_904845875.1 Miscanthus lutarioriparius | reverse complement strand
GACCCTCGACTTCAAGGGGATGACCTGATAGCCGATGAAGGTATGGATCACCCTTGTTTACATCAGGCCCTGGCCCTTCAGGTCCATGATCACATCCAACAAGTAGGGCACATCCTGCGTGTCCTCCTAGGATAGTAGTTCCTCCCATGACTCCGGGAGGTCACCACACAGTTGGTCAGGAGAATAAGATGACAGCGGTTGGCTCTTATTGGGGATGTATAGCCACCACTTTTGCCACCCCAAGTCCATGGAAGGGTAGCAGTCATGGCTCAGGTACCTATCCTCCATTTCGGGACAAAGTTGGATCAAGGCACCCCCTATCCAAGGAAGATAGACCCCCCGAGCACTGAAGGAACCACCTAGAATAAAGACCGCCATAACTCAGTGGGCAGGGACTCCCAGGAAGCCCTCGCACATCATGGTGAAGATAGAGAGGTGGAGGATCCTCTGTGGGGTCAAGTCATGGAGGCAGAGCCCATAGTAGTACAGCAACCACTAGAGTAAGGGGTGCATCGGCACTCCAAACCCAAAAGAGTGGAAATTGGGCCAAAGAGACGACCTCATTCTCCTCCGGCCATGGCTCCACTTCAGTTCTCGGCAGGACTCTCCACCCAATTGCGTCAGTGGCCTCTAGGATCACCGCCTTTAGTCGCAGCTCGTCTAACGCCTTGCGGTCGATGGATGACTTCATCCACTACATGGTCATGGTCCTTACAGGAGATGTCGGTGGCACAAAGGGCGCAGTAGGGTGGAGAACAAAAGCTTTGGGATGGAAGGAGGAGATCTAGGGAGGGAAGGTAGATGATCGTAGAAGGCAGTAGATAACCTTCCCTCTCACGCCCTTGTGTCTTCTATAGTTTGGGGGCCATGGAACCACCCCATGCCCCATGAGCACTAACACATTTGCATGGGTAGGTGGTTCGGCTTCGCCCCATCACATCAATGCGACGGGCCGTGTGGCGACGTCCTTGTTGGAACTGCCTGCTGACGCCACCCACGCACGCACGCCTGCACAGGAATCTAGGATCCTTGAAGATGAAAATGGATGCCACACATCGTTCATCAATACTATCCGGGTAGTCACGATTTCAAACCACCAGACCTTCTATGATAAACCTTATCGCTCAACTAGTGTTCTGCTAGTGAAAATTTTAAAGGATCATTCTATTTATAGGGTGCAGAAACATTTCAACAGTTGTGCATCCATCCATTGACGGTTGCGATCAGACCAAATCTGAATTCAACTACTCCCTCCATTCCAAATCAACGAGTCTGAATTGCCAAATTTGACAAAAAAACTCACTGTAATAAGAATCAACCGAAGTATATGAAGTATGAAAGAAATAAATGAAGATAAATATAGTTGGACCAACATAAAAACTTCATTCGATTATATGCAAAAGTACATTATGTAGTATTTCTCTAATCTCTAATGTCTAAAAGAACTCATCTCCCCAAGGGGACTCATGTCAGACGGTTGACAAATTGCATTCAGTTGATCAACATGAGTGAAGATGACAGAGTCTCCTCCCACAAACACATTAACACTACCAAGTCTTTTCATTTGCTCAAAATTCCTAACATGGACAAAAATCTCGACACTATCATAGCCTTCGACAACAGTAACAAAGCAATCTTTACCAAGCATAAAACGAACTGCAGCTTCAACAACGATCCATCGAGGCTGTTGATGAACATGATGTCCACAACCAACAAGCACCCCTTGTATGATACGTGGTGACACTCCTAGCTACCAAAGCGTAAGGTTGCTGATGGAGTAAACATAGGTGTTGTGGTACAGTGACAGCTCTTTGTATACATACAGAACAAAAAACACAAGGAAAAAAACATTAGAAAAAATCACATATGAAACACTACACCTTGAACAAGCAAGAACCAGCACAAAGCAAGAGAATATTGCCTACGCCATATCTTAGCCTCGATTGAGATCCTGACTAGAATAAAATGACAAACAAACTGAAACTCACCTCAACAAGAACAATCACTGTTGTTCTATGGGCAACAGCTGCTAACGAAGTTGTAACACTACCTCCTTTCCTTGGCTAGCAACTTGTAAGTGAAAAGTAAAGAGGACCAAGAAGGATATTTATACTCGACGCAGACACTAACAAATGCTAGAAGGCATGAGTCCCCGTAGCGTTACTAATTACTAATAAAATAGATTCAAAATACGAGCATTCAAAGTAGTAGTCGAGGTGTTGGCGCATTTTTCTACTCTGATTACAAGAAAGTCTGGCATGGTAAATACACAAAGCAGCGAACTTTCTCGTTATCAGAGCAGGAAAACGCATCAACCCCTCCACTACTACACTGGCGATTCGAGTAGTAACGGCGACGAGCAATGGGAACGTACTCGAGCGATGGCATGTACAGCACCGACTATGACTCCAGCGAGGAGGAGTATGATCCGGGGTACTGTGACTCGTCTAGCGAGTCAACGAATCGCCAAAGCACTATCGAGGAGGAGGATGTTTTTTTCTATTTATCTAGAAACTCAAATCCCCTTAGAATCCATGACTTTTTCTAGGTTGGGAAATCCATGGGTATATCAATAACCCATTTAGTTATTTATGGAGGGTTTTCCATCCCTGGGCCTGCCTTCCCCTTGCTTCCAAATTATAGGCCTTAGTTCCAACAGACGCAGATGCAGTCACACAAATAAAAAAAATCAGCAGATGCAGCGCAACAAGCTACAACGAGTAGGTTTATTTTTTGGTAATTTTTAGGTGTCAAATTCATGCATCTTTTAATGATTTATTAATTATCATCCTCTTTTAGTTTTATGTTTATTTGTATTATTATGAAAAAACAAAAAGGCAACAACTAACTCATCGAATATATAAACAGGTGCACAGGAGAAAAAATAAAAAGACGGATATTAGGTAAGTAACATTTTGTTGTAATCTTTTCCTATTAAACATGGAATAAATTCCAGTCTCTGCTGAGCACCACGTCGAGCAGTCCCACCAACACGCCCTAAAAATTTGATTTCGCACCGCGCCGAGCAGTCCCGCCAACACGCCCTAAAATTTTGATTTTGTACCGCGCCGAGCAGTCCCGCCAACACGCATTGAAAATTAGATGTTTCTCTTTTGCCCTCCGCGTGGAAAATAGATTTACCATGACACCGATTTCAGACAAGGGCATTTGTGGTAATGTGATGGCCACATAAAAGCGCAAAGAGTCACCGTCTCTGCCTCCATCTCCATTCTCTAGCCGCACCGTCTCTCCTCCAGCTCCAAATCCTAGTCCCATGGCTTCCCTCTCCACTCTCTAGCCACCCCCTCTGCCACCCCACTTTGGGCCCTAGGCACCATCGGCACAGCAACTCGACTCCCTCTCGACTCTTCAGCCGCACAATCTCTCATATATTTCTGAACCGTAGCCTCGATTTATGGTACAAGCCAGATCTAGATCCCCAACCTCGACACCTGCCATGACCGACCGGATCTAAACCCTAGCCAGAGCTAGATCTATGACCCCTTCGTCAACGCCGGCCGCACCAGCTCCGCAACCACGATGACAAGATCGGATCTGAACACGGACACGGAGGAAGAGGTACCCAAATTCCTTTTATGATGTGTGCTCTACTGTAGAGGCTAAACCAAGGATATGTAGATAGCGATGGGATTACATATTTTCAATAGTTGAGTGCAGCTAACATGTGCTTTATTGGATTAATGACTTCCATATAAGCTGTAGTTACTAGTTCGATGCTTATTTGCATACTCTTATGCTGTTGTGTTGACATTCCGTAGAGTTAATAAATGTCTTTGTAATCTAGAAAGATGAAAGAACTTGGAATACGCGTGGGCCCAAAACCTATGTCTCCGAAGGCAAAAAAAGTAATGCGCAAAGGGTAGACACAGTGAAGATTTAGAATATATCCCTGAACCAGGGGAGGTAGTTGAGGGATTTGATGTCACAGATGAAACGGATTTAGATTTAGATGATGAGCCAATACCCGTAGCAATTGAGGTGCTTGTTCTATCTTGTATTTAGTTCGAAGGGGGGTAGGTAGCAATGAAATGCTTTACTGTTTGGATAGCAATGCAATTTGTACATGCTTGCTGCTTAAGTTTGTATCTCCAATTTTAGTCTCCAGGTCAAAGGAGCCATAGAGGAGGCTCTGCCAGCTGGACAAAAGGCAGCGCTGTCATGAGTCTTGGGCGAAGGCACTCCAAGCGAGTGAATTCAACATGACCAGGAGAGTTTGCTCATGGAGTTCGTACTCGAAGGATTGCCGTTGGCAAAAGGGTGGAGGTATCAGCAGTAGGTGAACATAATTCTCCATCACCACGGACACCTGTACCCAGGGATCAATTCAAACTTCATGAATTCACTAGAGACATTTGTCGGGATGGCTCCCTAACTAGCCATATGAGAGTCTACCCACGGCTAGATGATGATAGCCATGTCAAAGAGGAGCCCTCTGAGCTAACTAACCCTGTGAGAGACTGCCCATGGCTAGATGATGATAGCCATGCCGAAGAGGATTCCTCTGAGCTACCTAGCCCTATGAGAGAATGCCCATGGCCAAATGATGATAGCTATGCCAAAGAGGAGCCCTCTGAGCTACCTAGCCCTATGAGAGACTGCCCACAGGCAGGATTTAGTTACTATAGGAAACATACTCTGCCTATGTTTTCCTTAGTAATATCCCCAGAATTGAACAATACAAGACATAGGTTACCGAAGTTAGAACTAGATGACCTTAGTGATCTCCTTTATACTCTTGTTATCTTAAGTCTTGTTGCTACTTCGGGTTAAGTTAGATGTAGTTAATCGCTCACGTTTCCCTATGGATACGATACTTGGAATACTTCCAAGTGAAAGCTATAGCGGTATCCATGTGCTTGTGGATTTATCTGTGTCCGTTCCCTGTGGAAAATACGATACCCTAAATACTTCTGGGTAAAATGCTACAACGGTAATTCCGTTCGCTTGCGGATTACTTCTGTTTGTGTTAAGAAATACCAACAAGCATTTCTAGCACCATTGCCAAGGAATAGTTGCCGTATTTTCTTCGAACCTAGTTCATTCTCGTATTTGTATCCTTTCTTTCTATAAAAACAAAATATTTTCTTTTATCTTTGTGTCAGAGATATGGGTCTGGGGTACCCTCACCGACCATATATCTGGCCCATCAACGGAGGATGACCGAGTATGAAGCCTGTGAGGACTTTGTGCAACTACCAACTTGGAGATCACGACGTATTAAGGATATCTGCCGCCATGACAGCTATGGTAGGATAGAATTGATTTACTGTAACAAACTCGGAATCCAATCTATAGCGCTAGTCGCTCTGGTTGTAACCCTACCCCTCTGCCTATATAAGGAGGGATAAGGACTCCATGATCGTCACGTCCACCACAACACTATTGCCTTATTCTAATCTACCTTGTAGCTAGGAGCAACAGCCCCTATAACCGAGCATACAAATACAAGAAGTAGCAACTGGACGTACAGCTTTTATTCGGTTTCCGAGGGCCCAAACCAGTATAAATCTCTATGTCTTGTGAAGTGACCTGATTTCTACGAAGGGAAATCCACAGAGTCGAAGTGTAATAAGACCATCGTAGATCATATTACCCAAATTTCCAGTTGAATACCACATCCATACAACGATAATATCAGAGTATAAATAGTGTGGAATTACATAATTTATTACATCGCCGCATTGGCGGAATCAAAAGTAGCATTCATTCAGAACAGCTTGAAGATAGGATTGCCAAACTTGAGCGTAGGAATGAACCCCTCAACCATCAAACTCAGAGCTATACTCCTCAATAGAACCTGTGTGCCAAAATTTATCAGTACGATTTGTACTGGCCACTCCCACCCTATGAGCATTGCTTTGTGGAAATTGGATGCAAGTTGGATATAATCAAAAGGAACCTATAAGGCAGGGGTTTCCTATGTATTAGCATATCAAGTACATAATAATAGTTGGTCAAGTTTTAACTCCATTCCCACACCCATTCCACCCCATTTCCATCTAGAGCCAGGTTTCGATCTTGGGATCGATTTACCACCATCTCCACACAATCACCACATCACAACCATACCATCGCTCAGTCGACAGGCCAACTCCCTCTCAGCACTGTCTCAAGGCCTATAGCCCCTGGCTACGTCCGAACACTCACTCCTAGGGGGAGAAGAGAAGGACTCATCTCACTATCTAGTTTAAGCGAAACCCAGGAAAGGTCCATAGCCGACAAGTCGGCATATGTATCGATCGATCAACCATACACTCTGCAGAGGTTTTACATAACCACAAGATCCGCCTTCCTCGCTGACCGTCGTCAACTGGGCTGATTCCGGCCGCTTGCTAGCCTAGGATAATGCCACTCTACCATTCAGCCCTGGTACACCCCAAGTCTAGCCTAGGTGGCTGAAACTGTGAGTCATGAGCCGGGTCCACAAGGTCTCCATGAAGTCTCGGAAGGGTGTGGGGGAAATCCTCCATGCCCCGTACCTCCTTACACTGTCTGCTATCAACCTAGCAGTAGTGGCAATATCCTACCCAGTAGTCCAGCCATCCCGCACCATATAGGGCGAGTGGTACGTAAGGCTTCCCGGTGAATCTGAGTACTAGTAAGTCCTTAGGGATGACCAAGCCAGAATGTCTTCATTAGGGTTTCCATTTACCGTGCCACCACAGCACCTCCACCCTGGGCTCCTCCCATCATAGGTTCACACCCAGGGCCACCTCATATACCATTTACCCACCATAGGTATCCATTCCAGGGGTGCCCAGGTAGCACCCCACGGCAATACTTGCCCCAGGCTCGTCGTATACTCCAACTTGGTCGACACAACCCTCACCCTCCATGCACCCAAGTCACACACGCAGCACTCTCCCCATAGTCCAGATAACACCAGTTTTTCACCACGCATCAATGTAGTACAAGCGTAGTAGAAGTAATAAGCAATGAAATATAGCAGCAAACGTGTGACTAGCCTAACAGCAGGGTGAGCAAGGGTAAGGTTGCGTCAAGGTAAAGGCCATCAAGAAAGCATACTACCATGCAAGTCCTATCATAGTGTGATCATAACAATAAAGTAAAGCACTAGCATTTCTATTTTAGTCATGCGTACTAGGTGCTACGAGATTGGGTGGGATGTGGCACCTTCAGTGTAGTCGTCTCCGTACTCCTCACGGTACTCTCGGTCCTCGTTCGTCTGGTTCTCCTCCGAGTCTGCAAACGATCGCAGTATAGTCGCGTTAGCGACATCTATAGAATAGCACAAAGAAGCAATGATAATTCAAAAGAGCCAAATGCACTCAAACATGGGTTCATTGCGTAGAGCTCGATTTTAGATGAATTTTGGTCCTAGTTTAATATTTTTCTGAGGTCGTATGAATTAGTTATGAATTTCCAAAGATTAAATCCATTTCTGAAAATGGGAAAGGGCTAAATTAATATCGTGATGACATGTGTCACGCTCCTGTTGGCCCACGTAGCATGCTGACATCAGCGTGACATCAGCATGATGTCATCATCTCAATTCCCAGCTGACAGGTGGGGTCCTACTGACGTCATCAACGTCATCAGTTCCGACAGGTGGCGCCAGGGTCTCTTTGGTCACTGACTTGTGGGTCCGGTTAAAGTCAACGGGCGAGTCAACGGTCAACGGATCATAGTCACTGACGTGTGGGCCCAAGGCTGCTGACGTCAGCAGTTGACGTCACCATGACGTCATCATGGTATCACCTCGGCTGTGTTGTTACTGACAGGTGGGACCCGCGTGACGTTGTCATGATGTCAGCATGACGTCACTTACTGACATGTGGGTCCTGAGTCTCTGTGCCGCTGACATGTGGGGCCTGGTCAACAGTCAACATTGACCGGTCAACGGTCAACCAGGTTGGGTCTTGACTGGGCTTTGGTGGGCCTAGACGGGGCTGGATTTGGGCCGGGCCGGCCCGGACACGTGGCATGCTGTGGCGCTGCCACGTCGTAGCCAAGGGCCTCCACTAGGCTTCGTCAACTGTTCAGCCCACCCTGCGTGGTTCACAGTCAACTTGTGTTCATGGTCCATGGACCGTTGGCTGGTCTTCGGTGGACCGAGTCCACCCTTCTTCCCTCTGGCTTGGTTCATGTGCACCGGGTGCAGGCGCGTGCGGCCGGTGAGGAAGGATTCCTCTGCTTCCCTCCCCGGCGTGTTCCCACCGGTGGTGTGCTCACCGGCGAGCTTCTACAGCGGCGTTGGCGTCCAATTGAGGTGGGGAAAAGCTTTGCTAGGCCCCAGCGAGTATGGTGGTAGGGTCAAGGTGGCGGCCAGGGCTTCCTAGGGCATTGGCCATGGTGATCGGCGGCTCGGTCATGGCGGTGCTCGCCGGTGGGGCTTCTAGGGGCTGTTCCAGGGGTCCTGGTGCCCTGTTCCCTTTCAAGCAGCTAGCGGGTGACAGGGTAAAGTGTCGACGATGACCAAAGGGCGTGGCGGAGTCCGCGTGCGGTGGTGGTGCACAGCGGAGCTCCGGCTGGTGGTCTGGTGCTCGTGGCCAAGGCACTGCGGCCGGCTTACGGGGTCTTGGTCTACGCGGCTATCTTTCGGTCATCACGGTGGTGCTACGGCTACATCCTAGTCCGGCGAGGCGGCCGGGTGCACAAGTGGTGGCCGCACCATGATGGCGGTGTTGTGAGCGCGACGTGCGCGTGCTCTGCTATGGCGTCTAAGGGCTAGGAGGAGGTCTCAGCCAAAAGACTCACCGAGTGGCGCTGGCGGCGTTCAGTGGTGGTGCGGTGGTGAAGCGCATTGTCGGGGTAGGCGCTCAAGGCAGCGCTCCGGCTCCGGTGATTGGCGTCTCCGAGCTCGCTGCTCGCCACCCTCTTCGGAACTCCTTCTCGGCCCTCTTCTCTCAGTGCGGTGCTAGCTATTGGGCCACTGAGCGGTGGCGTCGTGGGCTGAGGAATCCCTAGGGCGCTCTGGCATCGCTTTTATAGCCCCGGTGCCCGAGCTTCGTCCATGGCGGACGGGCGGACGGCTGGCGATGCGTCGAGGGCATTGAACGGTATCACGGGCGCGGGTGGTTGGCGCAGAGGTTGCGTGGGTGTGGTGCCAAGGGGACAGGGCCAGGTGATTCGCGTGACCCCAGGCCCGCGCCTATCACTTTGGTTGGGTCTTGGTCGGAGGCGATGCGACGTGGGGAGGGAGACGACACTGTGGTGGGGGTGGCTGACACGTGGGGTCTGGTTGGTAGCGACAGCAGGCGAAGCAGGAAGTCACGTGGGCGTGAGCAGCGCGCTGGGCTGGCTAGCGGGGCCAGGCACTGCCGCGCGGTCGGGCCAGGTCTGCTTGCGGCTGAGTGGGCTAGCGAAGCCGGGACAGCGAGCTGGGCCGGCTGGTGGTAGAAGGTAGGCTAGGCCGATTCGGTTGCTTGGGCTACGAGGCCAGGACGGCGAGCTGGGCCGGCTGGTGGTAGAAGGCAGGCTGGGCCGACTCGGTTGCTTGGGCCACGAGGCTAGCTCCTCCCTTTTCTCCTTTTCTGTTTTTCCTTTCTTCTTTTCTGTTTTATTTTTCTTCTCCTTTGTTTAAATTCAAATGTGATTTGGAATTTGAATTCAAAATTGGTGTACTTTATTCATTGGAGTTTTAGATATGATGCCCACAACATTCTTTTATATATATTAGAAACTTTATTTAGCTATTTTGTATAACAAAAATTAGGTGTAGTTTTGTTATACATAAATAGAAATAGTTTTCTCTTTAAGCATTTATTCTTTGGTTTGATTAATAATTACTTTATGGTTTATTTCTTTAAAGGAGTTGTTAGGCATTACATAAAGCAAATGGAAATCCAAATCACCATTTGAGTTAACAATGTATGCTATATTTTATTTGTCAGTATTTAAATAAACATAATTAACAAATGACATGCCATTCTCATGAAATTGTTTAGTTGGGTTACAACTAATGCAACACCTAGGGTTGGCTCCTACAGATGTCACGTAACATTGCATGGGGTTTTGAAGAAAAATTTTGTAGTTGTGATTTTTGGTGTGTGGATTTTTGGGTTGTTACAGTCCTACCCCCTTAATAGAATCTCGTCCCCGAGATTAAAGCGTAACGTACCCTTCGAAGAGATAAGGATAGTGTAGCCGGAGGTCAGACTCTTTCTCCCATGTTGCTTCTCTCTCAGTGTGGTTGCTCCATTGGATCTTGCACATAGGAATAGTCTTGCTTCGGGTCTCTTTGGTATCTCTGCCCAGAATTCTGATAGGATGTTCTTTATACTCAAGTGTATCTTGAATGTCAAGTGTATCAGTTGGAACTACTTCATCAGGCACTCTCAAACACTTGCGTAGCTGTGAGACATGGAATACGGGATGTACACCCACCAATTCCTCAGATAGCTCAAGTTTGTAAGCGAGTTTTCCAATCCTTTTGCGGATCTTGTATGGCCCAACAAATCTAGGGCTGGCTTTCCTTTCACATGGAATCTGACAGTTCCACGTAGCGGGGATACCTTGAGATAGACGAAGTCTCCCACATTGAACTCAAGTTCTCTTCTTCTTTTGTCAGCATAGCTCTTGTATCGACTTTGGGCAATTCTCAAATTCTCCTTTACTTGAGCAACTCCTTCTGCATCTTGAATCTTAGCGGAATCAAAGAACGATCTTTCACCCGGTTGAGACCACATCAAAGGTGTTCTACAAGATCTGCCATACAGAGCTTCAAACGGCGACATCTTGATGCTGGCTTGGTAGCTGTTGTTGTAAGAGAACTCTGCATAGGGTAAGCATTTCTCCCAATCAGAGCCATAATTCAACACACTAGCACGAAGCATGTCTTCTAAGATCTGATTTACTTGTTCTGTCTGTCCATCTGTCTATGGGTGATAAGCGGTACTAAAATCAAGTTTGGTTCCAATGGACTTGTGTAGAGGTTCCCAGAATCGGGACACAAACTGAGGACCACGATCAGATACAATACTAGAGGGAGCTCCATGCAGTCTGAGAATATGCTCAACATATAGATCTGCTAATTTTTCGGCATCAGTCTTGGTCTTAACTGGTACAAAGTGAGCAATCTTGGTCAAACGATCAACAATCACCCAGATGGAATCATTGCCTTTCTGTGAATGGGGCAATCCAACTATGAAATCCATGGATATGCTCTCCCATTTCCACTCGGGAACGTCAAGAGGCTTTAGCAATCCTGCAGGCCTTTGATGTTCAGCCTTGACTCTATTACATGTGTCACATCGTGCCACATGTCCTGCAATGTCTGTCTTCATGCCTTTCCACCAAAAGTGTTTCTTCAAGTCTTGATACATTTTTGAACCTCCAGGGTGAATACAATACTTGGAATTGTGAGCTTCTGACAGAATTTCCTCTCGTAGCACTGGGTCAGATGGAACACAGATTCTGTTCTTGAACCAGATGGTTCCTTGTTCATCTTCCTGGTGGTTGGTCTTGTAGCCTAGTTTCATCAGACCACGGAGATATTCGATCTCTTCACAATTTTTCTGAGCTTCACGGATGCGATCTATGAGATCATACTATACGCGGAGCTCATTCAATAAGCCATGCGGTAGTATCTGAAGTTGGAAGTCTTCAATCTCTTCCTTGAGCTCAGGTGGTACAGATTCTGTAACACCCTAGGTGCTTTTCACCAATGAAGCAATGGGTTTAAGCTCAACCATGGCATGTTAAGTAGTGATGGAGATGTTAGGTTAAACATATGAAAATGAGTCACCACTTAAACTTGGACCATGCACCATTGCTTACATGCTGCCCTTTCTAAAGAGTATGCTTGGGAAATACTGGATGTACTTGTTTCATGTGTCTCGCATCAATATCCATCTATATTGATCCATGGAAAAGTTTCGTGAAGTTTGGAATTAAGAAGTCACATGAAATGACAAGTTATGTCCTTGCTTGAATTGTTTTATAAAGTGAATGGAATTCTAGATCACCAACCAAACCTTGTAACCTTTCCCAAATGACTCTAATTGAACTCTACAACAAAAGTTATGAAGGGTTCGTGTTGAGCAAAGATGGAGAAAATATCCGAAAATCATGGAAACCCTAGATTCTATAGCAAAAAGGGCATTGCGTTTACCGAGAAATAAAGTGGACTTCTGGACCAGATATGAGGTTTGACCAAAAATGAAAGTTGAATAAAAGTTTGATTATAACAAACTTTGTTAAAAGACCAAGTCATGATTCGGTTTCAAAATGGATCAAAACAAGGCTCAAAGTCTAATAGAAAAGCTGAAATCAGCCCGACAGTGTTTGCAGCCCGGAATTCACTGACATCGACATTGATATCCCGCGTTCTCCAAATTTTGCTAAGCAACTTGAGTTGGTCCAAAAATAAAAGTTGAAGGTTATTTTATGGAGAAGAGCATACAAAAAGTTGAACTGAGTTTGACCGAGTTTTGACCTCCGAAGGTGAGTTCCCGTGACCGTTATCAACATGTTGACACTATCATATTGAGGCTTAATTACCCGCTGTTACAGAGCTCTAATGATCAGGCACCTTAAATAAGAAACGTAGAGCAGGCCATGTAGAGCAAACTTCGTTTTGGGCCCATGAACCAAATCGGCCCGTAGCTGGCCCAAACCTGCGCTCCACCATGTTCAATCCATTGCTCGCCAGGTGTTCGCGGTAATGCCCCAACGAATGACGCGTGGCCCGTGCGTGGTGGCCATGCACGAGCAGCGTTCCACCTCCATGCCGCGTGCACCAGTGCCCCTGCGCTCTCCCTGGTGGACGCCAGAGGCTCCCCGTCCACTCCGCTCACTCTCTCTCGCCTCTCCATTGCCCCTCTCACTCTCTGCCTCTCGCTCGCCGCGGCCGCCATTGAAGTCGCCGTAGAGCTCCGCAGCCACCACCCTCCGCTCATCTGCGGCATGAGCCAAGAGCCTCAGCGCCCTCGCCTTCACCTACCGTGCACGTCGAACCC
This sequence comes from Miscanthus lutarioriparius, assembly GCA_904845875.1. Lineage (NCBI taxonomy): Eukaryota > Viridiplantae > Streptophyta > Magnoliopsida > Poales > Poaceae > Miscanthus > Miscanthus lutarioriparius. The sequence goes on along the minus strand of CAJGYO010000011.1, from coordinate 56,226,686 downwards.
CAGAAATGGCTGCTCTCTGTCAATTGTGGACCAGTGTCTGCAAATGGGTATATTTGATTTAGTTAGCTAGAGAATCATGCTAAGATGATTAAAGATGAATTGTAGAAAATGTCATAAGCTTCCCAAAATGTCTTCTTGCAAGTCATTTGGATTTGTGTAACTCTAGTTATAGCTAAATCTTGTAGCTGCTGTTTGCATGTCCAGAAATTGGCAGATTCTAATTTTAGTGTTTGCTTGTATATTGTTAAGTGTGACTTATGCCTTGAATGATGACTTAGTTAGAGCACCTGAGATCTTGGGAAACTTGTGTCATGCTTGGTGTTGTCGTCTTCTTTGCCATCTTAGCATGATAGATTGTGTGATGTTTAAGTTAAGCATCGCAAAGTACTTAAGTGTGTTAGTGTAAATTATGCTTGTCTTGCTTGCTATTTTGTGATGCGTCTCATGGTACTATTCTTCATATTTATGCACTTGCATATTGCATCTCATCTAGGTACGCTAGATGCACCACGTGAAGGATGAGATGTTGGAGCCAAACCCGAAGACAGTGTTTGATGGATCTATCCCGAAGATGGAAGGACTAAGCAAGTGCTAGGACCTAAGATGTCACCAGGACGGTGCAAGCTAACTGAACTAACTTGTGTTGGATCCCAGGCAAGCCCCGGAGCATATTAAGCCTCCTAATTTCTGAAATGCAATTAAAGTATTATTGTTACATATATATATTGTTGCATTAAGTTTAGGTGTTGGATGCAAACACTTGCTGCATTGGTTATCCAATATCCTTGTCCAGATATTGATACCCTGAATCCTATGTAGCTCAGGTTCGTCTAGTGCTTAGCCCTGCTTAAACGTGGTAGAAGTCAGGTGATTTCCTGTCACCTGCGAGATATAGGAATATACATATGGCACGGTTGGCTATATTTGCTATCATGGAAAAGAACCTATCTTAAATTGAAATGAAGACTGGGCGGAGGCTTGCCAGTTTGTAGTGACTCCGTCTGTGTCGCTTAAGGACTGAATCTTGGAGCCTTTCCTGTTCATGTTGAACGCATACCTCTCTCTTAGTTGGCCATGTCCGAAGACCAACCACGAAGCCGAGTAGCTCACCTCAGGCCGGGAGTCGATAAGTATAAAGTACGCCTCGGAAGGGAGCCGTAGGCGTGAGTCCAAGGGCAGGTGATTTAAAAGTCCTGATCGTCCTGGCAGAAGGGTAATCCCTGAGAGTGTTGGCGCTGATCGAACCCGCGAATTTGGTTCCTGAGTTGTCCCAAAGGTGACCCACAGCTACCCTTGCAAAGTATGCCAGGGTGAGAGTTAGGAATACCCCCTCAGCTGAGTTATAATTCGATTTGAGTCGCCGTCTCTCCCGGTTAGTGAGAACTTGACGGGCTTATCTCCAAAGTAGATACACTAAACAACATAATGGTTCAGAAATGATGATATGATGATGACAGCCTTATTATACCTGCTATGGTTAATATTGATTGCTCCTAATAAGTGAGTGCTCTAGTACAGGTGCTAATCTAGTGGACAGGTAAATGATGATAAGCTTGATGCTAAGTTTAAATTGGTCACTATATTCATAAGCTCTTTTATGCAATTGTGTCAAGCTAGCCCACCTCATAAGCCTTGCATGACCCTTGGTGTCTTTTATTTCTGGTTTTGATGGGTAAGTCTAGCTGAGTACCTTCTCGTACTCAGGGTTTATCTCCCACCTATTGCAGATGACCAGTTCTACTTCGATTGCTGCAAGTATTGCCTTCTCCCGGCTGGGGATGAAGACTAGACCGTTGGGCGTGGTCTCTCCTAGTTCTCATACCTGATAATGCTTTTGTAGGACATGACTAAGATCTGGCAATGTATTTGAAACTATGAAGTTATGTACTAAACTATGTTGCTTCCGCAAATTTGAACTTAGTTTGTAATATTTTATTCGCACTCTGATAGATGTAATCCGGATGCCACTTGTGAAATGTTGTAACGAATGATGTGTTGTGTTGAATCACTACGGTCTTGGTTTGTATGTCGAGAGTTGTTTGAAATCCTTCGTGATTTCCGGACTACCGGGATTATGGGAGCTTAAGTACAGGAATTTGATCACTTCGGTGATTGTTTTTGTACTTACGTTCTTATAATTTGGTCGGTTCTATTACAGCTGGCATCAGAGCAAGATTCGACACTAAACATGTCATTTGTGTATTTAAAACAAAAGTATTTGTGAAAATCCTAAATTAATTACTAAGTGTTGCCAGTGGTCATATCCTTTATGCCCAAATAAGGACTCTTAGGTGGCTTATTAAAGTACTAACTTGGGGGTTCCTACTTGTTTCCGTTTCGTTGTCCATACGGCGTGCTATTGTATAGATGCCATCCACTTGGGTGGTAATGTATGGCTCAAAATACCTCTATGCTCTGGTAAGTGGGAGTTGTGAGAGCATGACCGTCCAACCGTCGGTCTAGGGGAGAGTAGTTGTGGTTGCTCGCATACTTACATGTTCGATGATGTATCTATGAAAGTACTTAAGTGTGGGTATCTCTGTCGGGTAGCTGTGATACTAGAGTATATCCATCGAGGGATGTATGTACGAAAGTATTTAGTTTACTGCTTACTTTACATGCCTTTTTGGGAAATTATTGGGCTGCAATGAATTTGCCTGCAGGTACGCTAACCATGAATGCGTAGATTGAATATAGCTGACGACTAGCTATATATCGAGAGAGTACGTGTTATGCCACCGACATAGAACGTGATTGCCACCTTAGGCTGGCAATTTCGTGAGGACGAATAGGACGAGCATGCATCATGATTGTGCTTGTGCATAAATATGCTTTCCTCACCTTGTTCTAATGCTAAGTAACTTGTGATCAATGTGATGTCACTATTTTCCCTGTGTGAAGCTAGCCAAAATACCTTGTCCCATGCTGCTTGAATAGCTATGTTTGAAGTTAGTGTGTGATTAGCTTTGCCTCGTATGTTGGCTTCCAAAGGAAATAGATGACGAGTTAATAGTTAACAAAAAATTCACCCCTTTGAAAACTAAATTGCTAAATGTAAGTAAAATTGGTTTTGTAGAGATATCCACCTACTCAGTAAAAAGGAAACAAAAGATAACAGTGCCTTACCACCATGTTTTGCCTGATATGTGTAGTGGTGTTGTGTAGGTGACTGCTTGTTATGTACGAGCTTTGTGCTTCGTAATAGCCATTTAAGCTAATTGGATTGGGTGTTTCAAAATGCTCGCTTAAGACCATGATGTAGGCGTGGATGCTCGTTATCTAGGTAGTGCCGTAGTTGTCACCCTTTTGTCCTCGGTAAGCATATGAGTGTGGAAGAGTGCTATCCTAGAGCAGCGGCCAAAGTTTTGGTAATCTCGGGTTGTCGCCTCACAATTAAGTTCTCTCTTAGGAACTGAGCCTGTATACGTGGTTGCTAGCCTTGAACGTTGTGCTACGAAGACTTTATCTATGCCTTTGCTTGACCTTAGGCCCAAGCTTAGTTCCCTTGAATGCTTGCATGTTTCGTGGTTGTTCCACTCCACGTGTGGGAGGACCTCGCCGCAAAAATTCTTATTAGACCTCATTGCTCTTTCTCCCTCTTGATGAGCTAGTGCAACGCTAATCGTTATCTCTCCTCGCTTTTTGAACCTTTTCCTCATAGATCATGTCATTGCTTTATCAACTCAATCCCTAGTCGAGTGCAATGGCTTTGTCCCTTGAATCTCGTTTGTTTTGTCTCCAACTCCTTCAAGTCTCTCGGATGTTTATCATCTGCTTTGCTCGACGAGACCAAATCTCATGTTAATCTTTATCTCGTAATCACTTTGGTGGACACGAGGCATATATGGAAATTAAGCAAGAGTCTCACCTTAGTTGCCTTCGCAATTAGGCTATGTTCTTTTCTTACTGTGTTTTGATCTTCTGATCGCCTCCTTGTTGATTCCTAACCTTGTGACTATCCTTGTTTGCTATCCCTCTTTTGTACAATGTTTGTTCTTACAATCTAATTGGTGCCACTAGAAGTTTCACTTTGGTTGTATGTTCAGTAATGGTGCCATGATTAGCGATCTACGGTGCTGCGATGGAACCTAGGGCCTCCTTGTGGGCGGCCGACGCATGGTTATGCTGATGGGTGCGCGCTAGTATCGAGGTTTCTAGTCATGATCCATTGCCGAACTGCACCGATGTGTTATTTTCACATGAGCTCTTCCTTGGTTATCTCTCTATATCTTATAGAAGATCCATATATCAGACCGAAAGTAGTAGAGCTTCCTTTTGAAGTCACAAAAAGGATACCCTTTGAAGAACTGGTCACTGACATAAACATTAACAGACTACAAGAGGTGGTAGACAAATGACTCCACTTGGTTGACCCAGTATTGATGTCTGTCACCTAGTGAACAACTTATGTCATCCATGTTGGATCAGAATGGTACCCAACACTTAATGTTGGACAAGTTATCAATCTAATGATAATGTATGGCGATATCATGTGGTGTAACAGGTCACCGGGTGCTCATGAACCTCCCATTCAAGTTCTTGATCTGTAGGTGCATGATGGTCATACAGTTGAAATCAACCATCTCTAGTGTGACTTCTTATCTGCAGACTTCGTTGGCGACCGTCTGTTTGTGCCTCGATTGCAATTAATGTTGTGGTCAAGAGTAAGAATTTGGAACTTTGAGTGTTGAGAGACAATTGATTAGTTACCCATAGTAAGGTTAATCTCCAGCTAGGTAGCGACTTATTGGTAGCTATGAAGGCTATGTCTCACAGGACGATGTTAAGCAAAGAAAAGGGAGAACACGAAATCTATCCAGATTTTGTGGCACTAAACTGGTTATCTTCAAGCCGGCGATTAGTGACTCAAACGAAGTTGGATTGACCCCAAACTTGGTGATCTCATTCCTTGCTTAGGACCCTTCAATGTCTTAAGTTGGCTTGAGTATTGGTTGAGTAAAACATTGGATTTGAGAGATATCTTGTCAGCTCGGTTTGCTGTCATTTCAGAACAGAGCAGTTTTGGTAGATGAATTGTTTGGATGGTCAAACGGTGTTCGGTCGAGTTGAATTTTGGTACCTCCTTACACTGTCCGCTATCAACCTAGTAGTAGTGGCAATATCCTACCCAGTAGTCCGGCCGTCCCACACCATATAGGGCGAGTGGTACGTAAGGCTTCCCGGTGAATCTGAGTACTAGTAAGTCCTTAGGGATGACCAAGGCAGAATGTCTTCATCAGGGTTTCCATTTACCATGCCACCACAGCACCTCCACCCTGGGCTCCTTCCATCACAGGTTCACACCCAGGGCCACCTCATATACCATATACCCACCACAGGTATCCATTCTAGGGGTGCCCAGGTAGCACCCGACGGCAATACTTGCCCCAGGCTCGTCGTATACTCCAACTTGGTTGACACAACCCTCACCCTCCACGCACCCAAGTCACACACGCAGCACTCTCCCCATAGTCCAGATAACACCAGTTTTTCACCACGCATCAATGTAGTACAAGCATAGTAGAAGTAATAAGCAATGAACTATAGCAGCAAACGTGTGACTAGCCTAATAGCAGGGTGAGCAGGGGTAAGGTTGCGTCAAGGTAAAGGCCATCAAGAAAGCATACTACCATGCAAGTCCTATCATAGTGTGATCATAACAATAAAGTAAAGCACTAGCATTTCTATTTTAGCCATGCGTAATAGGTGCTACGAGATTGGGTGGGATGTGGCACCTTCAGTGTAGTCGTCTCCGTACTCCTCATGGTACTCTCGGTCCTCGTCCTTCTGGTTCTCCTCCGAGTCTACAAACGATCACATTATAGTCGCGTTAGCGACGTCTATAGAATAGCACAAAGAAGCAATTATAATTCAAAATAGCCAAATGCACTCAAACATGGGTTCATTGCGTAGAGCTCGATTTTAGATGAATTTTGGTCCTGGTTTCATATTTTTCTGAGGTCGTATGAATTAGTTATGAATTTCCAAAGATTAAATCTATTTCTGAAAATGGGAAAGGGCTGAATTAATATCATGCTGACACGTGTCACGCTCCTGTTGGCCCACGTAGCATGCTGACATCAGCGTGACATCAGCATGATGTCATCATCTCGATTCCGAGCTGACAGGTGGGGTCCTGCTGACGTCGTCAACGTCATCAGTTCCTACAGGTGGGGCCAGGGTCTCCTGGGTCACTGACTTGTGGGTCCGGTTAAAGTCAACGTCAAGTCAACGGGCGAGTCAACAGTCAATGGATCATAGTCACTAACGTGTGGGGCCAGGGCTGCTGACGTCAGCAGTTGACGTCACCGTGATGTCATCATGACGTCACCTCGGTTGTGTTGTTACTGATAGGTGGGACCCGTGTGACGTTGTCATGACGTCAGCATGACATCACTTACTGACATGTGGGTCCCGAGTCTCTATGTCACTGACATGTGGGGCCAGGTCAACAGTCAACGTTGACCGGTCAACGGTCAACCAGGTTGGGTCTCGACTGGGCTTTGGTGGGCCTGGACGGGGCTGGATTTGGGTCGGGCCGGCCCGGACACGTGGCATGCTGTGGCGCTGCCACGTCGTAGCCAAGGGCCTCCACTAGGCTTCGTCCACTGTTCAGCCCACCCTGCGTGGTTCATGGTGAACTGGTGTTCACGGTCCATGGACCGTTGGCTGGTCTTCGGTGGACCGAGTCCACCCTTCTTCCCTCTGGCTTGGTTCATGTGCACCGGGTGCAGGCACGTGCGGCCGGCGAGGAAGGATTCCTCTACTTCCCTCCCCGGCGTGTTCCCGCCAGTGGTGTGCTCACCGGCAAGCTTCCACAGCGGCGTTGGCGTCCAATTGAGGTGGGGAAAAGCTTTGCCAGGCCCTGGCGAGTATGGTGGTAGGGTCAAGGTGGCGACCAGGGCTTCCCAGGGCATTGGCCACGGTGATCGGCGGCTCGGTCGGGGCGGTGCTCGCCGGCGGGGCTTCTAGGGGCTGTTCTAGGGGTCCTGGTGCCCAGTTCCCTTTCAGACGGCTAGCGGGCGACAGGGTAAAGTGTCGACGATGACCAAAGGGCATGGCAGAGTCCGCACGCGGTGGTGGTGCACGGCGAAGCTCCGGCCGGTGGTCTGGTGCTCATGGCCAAGGCACTGCAACCGGCTTACGGGGTCTCGGTCTATGCGGCTATCTTCCGGTCATCACGGTGGTGCTACGGCTACATCCTAGTCCGGCGAGGTGGCCGGGTGCGCAAGTGGTGGCTGCGCCATGATGGCCGGGTGCTCTGCTACGGCTTCCAAGGGCTAGGAGGAGGTCTCAGCCAAAAGACTCACCGAGTGGCGCTGGCGGTGTTCGGTGGTGGTGCGGTGGCAAAGCGCGTTGTCGGGGTAGGCGCTTAGGGCGGTGCTCCGGCTCCGGTGATCGGCGTCTCTGAGCTCTCTGCTCACCTCCCTCTTCCAAACTCCTTCTCGGCCCTCTTCTCTCGGTGCGGTGCTGGCTGTTGGGCCACCGAGCGGTGGCGTCATGGGCTGAGGAATCCCTAGGGCACTCTGGCATCGCTTTTATAGCCCTGGTGCCCGAGCTTCATCCATGGCAGACGGAGCGGATGGCTGGCGATGCGTCGAGGGCATCGAACGGTATCGTGGGCATGGGTGGTTGGCGCGGAGGTTGCATGGGCGCGGCGCCAAGGGGACAGGGCCAGGTGATTCGCGTGACCCCGGGCCCGCGCCTATCACTTTGGTCGGGTCTCGATCGGAGGCGGTGCCGGCGTGGGGAGGGAGACGACACTGTGGCGAGGGTGGCTGACACGTGGGGTCAGGTTGGCAGCGACAGCAGGCGAAGCAGGAAGGCGCGCGGGCGTGAGCAGCGCGCTAGGCTGGCTAGCGGGGCCAGGTGCTGCCGCGCGGTCGGGCCAGGTCTGCTTGCGGCTGCGTGGGCCAGCGAAGCCAGGACAGCGAGCTAGGCCGGCTGGTGGTAGAAGGCAGGCTAGGCCGACTCGATTGCTTGGGCTGTGAGGCCAGGACGGCGAGCTGGGCTGGCTGGTGGTAGAAGGCAGGCTGGGCCGACTCGGTTGCTTGGGCTGCGAGGCTAGCTCCTCCCTTTTCTCCTTTTTTGTTTTTCCTTTCTTCTTTTTTGTTTTATTTTTCTTCTCCTTTGTTTAAATTCAAATGTGATTTGGAATTTGAATTCAAAATTGGTGTACTTTATTCATTGGAGTTTTAGATATGATGCCACAACATTCTTTTATATATATTAGGAACTTTATTTAGCTATTTTGTATAACAAAAATTAAGTGTAGTTTTGTTATACAAAAATAGAAATAGTTTTCTCTTTAAGCATTTATTCTTTGGTTTGATTAATAATTACTTTATGGTTTATTTCTTTAAAGGAGTTGTTAGGCATTACATAAAGCAAATGGAAATCCAAATCACCATTTGAGTTAACAATGTATGCTATATTTTATTTGTCAGTATTTAAATAAACATAATTAACAAATGACATGCCATGCTCATGAAATTGTTTAGTTGGGTTACAACTAATGCAACACCTAGGGTTGGCTCCTACATATGTCACTCAACATTGCATGGGGTTTTGAAGAAAAATTTTGTAGTTGTGATTTTTGGTGTGTGGATTTTTGGGTTGTTACATCTTGTGTGCAACCATCTAGATCAATCTACATGGTCATGTTGCTAGGCATTGCTGAAGCTAAATGATCTGATAGTTGGTGCGCCAGGAAGGGGCCTTTCGCGTTCAGATTAATATCGTGTTTTAGATAGGAATCATCATCAACAACGATGATGCTACAAAGAGGATGCAGCCGAGCAAGAAGATCACCTTTGGCAGCATCGACTTCATCGTTGACTAATTTGGGGACTTGCATCTACAAGAACCCAAACTACCCGCGGAGGAGGATGAGTAGCCTCCCTTGATCTATCCATTCCTCGCCGGATTGGAGGAAGCTATGAATGTTGGGCCCTACGCTCTCGCCCAACATCTCAGCCACAATGGACACGACATCTTCACTAAGCTCAGATGAGAGAGTGATATCAAGGCCACTCTCTGACTCTAGGAAGAACCAAACTAGACCCCCTGATTGGATCTACAATTGCCGCCCGATCACCTCCTTCCTGGCTTTCCGACCGGGTCAATGAAAGTGGCGGTAACCTACTCTAGTTGGCTTCAACAAGCCTCGGCGAAACCCACCAAACCTCATATCAAGGATCATTTCGTCTATGGTTCTCACTCTCCTGAATGTCTCGACCACCTAGCCACCCAGTTCATCGGGATGATCGCCAATGACGACCAAGACATGACCGATACGCTAGAAGATTGGGAACACATAGAGGACGACAAGCCTATCTTGGATCTCGATCTCGATGAGTACAATCAGTTCCTCCTTGACAACCTAGAGCTAGAGGAGGAACTACCCGAAGAGGAAGGCACAGAGTCCAAAGAGCAACTTGAGTGTTATATGAATCTATAAGACCCTGAGCCACCTCGTGAAGCACTTGAGAAGCTCGTGCTTAAAAGCGCCACTTCGCCATCGAAAGACGTTACCATCTCAGACGCCCTGTACGAGACCAGCAATGAAGTGTGCCTATGCCTCCTTTGTCAGAATGATGATCTCAAAGCGGAGAACAATCACCTTCGACAACAGCTCAACCAATCTCCTAACACTCAGCAGATTTAATCAAGCGCACCCATCCCGTGGGTGGGCAAAACTTGGCTAATCATCCCAACGAGGCCATTAGGTTGCTTCAATTGACTCCCAAGGCGGAACAAATGATGCACCCGACAACTCGAAAGTCACGGTTTAGTTGGGAGACTCCCGAGGCATGCCACGGGCCTGCCCCGTGTGATCACCGGCAACGTCTTCTGGGGACCTAGAGCCGACCAACGGGAGGACTTGGAGCATATCGCCTCCCCAACCCAATCTACGGTCGACTAGGGAATGGGCGAGATGCTCACTTGTTGATCAATGTGTGGAAACAAGAACGCGATACTCATGACCTTACCCAGCATTCAATAGCTCCTAGGAAGCTCGCTCAGCCGCTGATCAGATTTGAGTGCACCATCTCGAGAATAGCCTCGATCCCTTGCAAGAGACTGGCTTATCGAGACAAGTTCGAAAGGATCATGAATAGCCCATGTTAGAATCATGGCTTCGTTGTGACCCACCTTGCCAAAGATTACATCGCTTATCACAAGCGCGTCGTTCTAGAAACCGAGAGGTGGACAGATCAAGAAGGGTACTCTAGAGACTGTGATAATGATCAAAGCCTCGATGTAGATGCTAGAAGCTCCATGCTCATCTTTGGTGGCCCTCAAGCCTATTAGGATTGAAGGCTACAGAAGTTGACTCACAGACAGATCTGTGCGACTGCGCCGGCCGCCCCGCTATACCTATGCTGGTCAGAATTGCCAATTTCTTATGACCGAACTGATCATCCAGACTAGGTGATTGAGGCAGGATGATTCCCTCCGGTCGTAACTGCGGTCATCGAGAAAACATGGGTGACGAAGATCCTCAAGGACGGAGGTAGTGGCATCAACATCCTTGATAAGAATGCCTTTGACAAGCTCAATGTGGACATAAGGAAGCTACATGCATCGTAGTCCTCCTTCCATGGCATCGTCCACGGGTGGCGTGTCATGCCCCTAGGCATGATAGATCTCTCTGTGACATTTGGTGATGCAGTACACTACCGAAAGTAGACACTCTCCTTCAAAGTTGTTGACTTCTAGGGACCCTACAGCACCATATTCGGGAGGCCATGCTACTCCAAGTTCATGGCTATCCCAAACTACGCCTACCTCAAGATGAAGATGCCAGGACCACACGGCATGATCACGGTGTCAGGGAACTTCCAGAGCACCTATTAATGCCAGAGGGACGCCGTTGAGCACGCAGAAGCAAACAACCTAGACTCAGGGGCTCTGAGCCTTCCCTGCTCAAGGCTAGAAAAGAAGCTCCTATTGATGGCCCTGGATCAACAGCCCGTTGTCACCCTCGACCCATCATCATCAACCCCACCGCCAACTTCGACCCCTGCAGCCCTCATCGTCGGATCTTGAGAAGGCAGCCGACGACCCATGGTTATGTTGGCATTTTATCATTTCCTACTTTCAGTTATCATTTACATCTTGCAAAGAACGTTTATTTATTACATGAATAAATTGTGGCCACTCGAGTACCTTACGAAGAACCTCTCAGAATTGCTCAGGGGCTAACCTTTGCAGCTGTTGTGTTCCTGTCTAGCACGTTCATATGTTATACTAACTTATCAATGCGCTTGGGGCTACAATGATAACCATGTGTGCCGCCTACTTTTACTTTATCGATCGATCAATGTCTCATAGGCCTTGAAATGGTATAAGTGACTTAACAAGACCTTGCGTGGACTTGACCAAAGTGTTTCATTTTGGCCGAATAATCCATAGGTAGTTGGTCCAAAGCTTAAACCAGCATCAAAAACTAAAGACAGTGAAAGATAGAGCATACAAAGTCAGGTGTAGCACATTACAAGACGGCCCCAAGCACCACCCGAATCCTCTGATGAATCAGGCATACTGCCCTGCACTATCATGGAGGGATCAACATCACGAATGATGGCCTCGGAAGGTTCTATGGCCTGTTGCTGAATTCGACTATACACCAAAGGATCCATGTCACTGGGTTTTCCTCCGATGGAGCTGATGTTTAGGTCAGTGTAGATTGTCCTGACGGTCACTAATGCCATGTGCGCTCCGGTAGACAAACTGTACTGGGCAATCTCCTCCAGGCGCCTTGGGACCCCCTCAGCTAGGAAACCACCTCTAACAAAGAGGCAAGCCCTCCAGGCTAGGAATAGGCCACCTGGCAGGCAGCGCGACCAGCTGCGACTATGCTCCTGAGCTCATCCTCAAGGGATGACACCCGCAACACATACTCCACCTCCATGGCTGAAAGGGTTCCTATGTGTAGCCGATCATCTTCAGCAGCCATGGCCTCTAGGTTCGCATACTCAGACTTACATTCAGCAAGTTCATCCTTGAGGCACCTTGCCTTAGCCGACTCCGCTGCGAACAAAGTGTATCAGTCCAAAAATCCGCATACAATCGTAACACGATTCATTGCTGAAAACAAGGCATGCCTTCGAACTGCTTCTGGAGCTTCTCTGTCTCTTCCTGTGCAAGCACCTTCTTCTGCCTCTCCCTCTAGTACGCGGAGCCTGAGGCATGAAAAGCGACCTTCTCTAGGGATAGCCCGACAATAGCCTCGACAGTAGCTAAAAAGGTAATAAAGGTTTTACAAACCTCATCAAACATTAAGGAGAAAGATCTCAGTGGAAACCCCACCATGGGTGTCGTCCTAATGGTGCTTTAGGGCTGACAGCTCTCTTTCTAGCTCGGCTATCTGCTCCCTTGCTTCATTGCCTAGCCAAGAGACCCTCTCCTAGATGAACGTGGACTCGGGCAAAGAATTCTTCTGAAGATACTACAAGAACAAGACATCATAAGTCTTAACTTCATTCAGAATGAATCAACAAAAGACTCGAGGGCTAGACCCATCAGGTCCACTGTGTGGCCCCGAGCATAAACCAAGGGCACCCGATGCTCAGGGGCTAGGTCACCCGACGTGGATCATACCTCTATGATAGAACTGCCCAATTTATACAAGATCAAGTGCGGCTATCCCCGTTAAACATGTTGACACACGCATTCTTTCACTTATATAAACCCAATAGTCTGCCGAGTGTAACGAAGGACCTCGGTAAATCAACATCACAACCAAGATCGCATGATTAACCAAATACACATCATATACATAGAGTTGCAGCTGAAATAATGTTTACGATGAGTTCACAAAATAATAATACAAGTTTGGGTTTCAAAACCGATTAGTGAAAACAACATAGCTTTCAAATGATTACAATAATATAAGTTCCAAATCCATTGCTAGCATAAGTGACATCCTCTGATAAAAGCATATAGATGAGAAATAAATATAGAGTCAGTGATCCCACCGGTGGTTAGCCACCATCTTCAGTAGGCCAAGAACTTCACCTACAACATGGTGGGATAAACCCTGTGTACTCGAATATACTCAGCTAGACTTACCCATCATAAACCAGAAATAAAGTGCCACTAAGGAGTATGCAAGGCTTTATCGGTGGAGTTAGCTTGACAACATTTTGCATAAAAGCTTAAGTAACATAACTTGGAGATTTAATATCTTTAGCTTCAAATTGAATACCTATTCAATTAAGCATCTCTAGATTAGCACCTGTACTAGAGCAATCATGTGATTAAGCTAACAAGCATTAGTAACCATATCTGGTGTATTAATTTGAGTATCATCATAACCATCAAGTTCCGTCAATTAATGCTATGTTGCCGCTGCTCAGTCAAGTTCTATGATGGAGATGAGTGTGAGGGCTTTGGCTAAGCTCACAAGGTTGCTATGTCAATGCAAATGGCCAAGAGTGTGAGCTTGAGCCGGCCATGGGGCTTAAGTAGAAGCCCCCATGAAATAGAGCCGTTGTACCCCTTCACTAGGCACAACACGGGGTGACCGGATGCTTTGGTTAGATCGACCGGACGCAGGACCCCAGCGTCCGGTCGTGCGATGCACGCCACGTGTCCCTTCTCTTCAAATACTGAGCGCCTGATCGCAACGGTCAAGTGATGACCAGACACGCTGCTGTGAAGTGACCGGACGTTGGACCTCAGCGTTCGGTCATTTCCAGTAAGCATACCGAAACAATTTTTCACTCGACCGGACTCACCCAGCATTCGGTCACTCGACATCTCCCCTGTGTGCTGCCATGTCAGTAGGACCGGACGCAACCCTCCAGCATCCGGTCACTAAGTGACCCAGCGTCCGGTCAGAGACTGACACTAGCGTCTTCGCAGCTTCTACTAACCGAACGCGCCGGTCCTACCGAGGCCAGCGTTCAGTCACTTTCAGTGACCTCTGTCTTTTCTGTGTAGGGCACCGGTGAAGTTCCTAACCCTTGCTCAACTGTGCCAACCACCAAGTGTATCACCTTGTGCACATGTGTTAGCATATTTTCACAAACATTTTCAAGGGTGTTAGCACTCCACTAGATCCTAAATGCATATGCAATGAGTTAGAGCATGTAGTGGCACTTTGATAATCGCATTCCGATATGAGTTTCACCCCTCTTAATAGTATGACTATCGATCCTAAATGTGATCACACTCACTAAGTGTCTCGATCACCAAAACAAAATGGCTCCTACCATTTATACCTTTGCCTTGAGCCTTTTGTTTTTCTCTTTCTTCTTTTCAAGTCCAAGCACTTGATCATCACCATCATCATGTCATGATCTTCATTTGCTTCGCCACTTGGAATGTGCTACCTATCTCATGATCACTTGATAAACTAGGTTAGCACTTAGGGTTTCATCAATTCACCAAAACCAAATGAGCTTTCAATCTCCCCCTTTTTGGTAATTGATGACAACCCTTTCACAAAGATATGAATTGAAATTCAATTGAATCCATGTTGCTTGTCCAAGCATATTTACCATGTGTAAACGGATATGGACAAGTTTCATGAACCCCAAATGGTAGCAATTGCTTCCCCTACATATGTGCTAAGAGTTTGGATTGAAGCTTGCACATAAGCTTAGATAGGAAATTTAGGAGACAATGTCTACCAAATGATGCTAAGGTATAAATGATGGACCTTTGAAGCGTGATACCAATCGGAGTGCACCATTATACCATCCTTAGCACCATGGTTAGCTTGATACCACTTGGAAACACTTGGAAATGAAATCATTAGATATCCTATGCATGCTAGTTTTTCATTTCATCATTCAAACCTACAACTAGCATACACCACACAAGCATGGATATTGAAATTTAAAACTTGTGCCATGCAAGCAAATATATGAAATGCACATTCAAATGCACCATACAAGTTCATGATCTTGCTCCCCCTACTTGTGCTCAAAATTTTAATTGATCCCTTTCCTTTGTCATATATCTTTCCTTTGTCATATCTCTCCCCCTTTGTTGTCTTTTCACTATCTTAGTACACTAATATATTTGTTTGTCTCCCCATCGTACTCATATCACTAATATCTTTGTTTTTCTCCCCCTTTGTCATCAATGACCACAAAGGTTCAAAATGTAGATAGGTTGAGATTATCAATGTCAATCAATGGGGTGAGGATTATTTTCCTAAATTTGGTTCAATCTAAAATACTTGCCAAAGATATTTAACTCGGTTTGATCCAAGGACAAGCTTCTTCACACCTCCAAATAAGGGTTATCTTGTACCATGTTGAGTTAAACACTTAGAGCTCATTTTCTAGATCAAACACTAGGTTTACAAGCCCACAAACATGTCATATGCTACCACTAGACCAAAATAAGCATAGAAGCAATAGTGGTACCATACAATCATCAAAATCATTTGATTTTCATGAATGAGCCTATTAAATATGAAAGATGTCAAGATGCACTAAACAAGTCCTTAGCAAGGATGTATGCCATACCAATCAACTTTTACCTTGGATTGCTCGAAGGAGAGGCATGTCATATAAGTGGGGGGTGCATCAACACATATTTGAGAAATCCAATATGTTCAACTCATTCCTTAGCTTGCAAAACCTTTTCTCATCCAATGGCTTGGTGAATATATCGGCAAGTTGATCTTCGGTGCCTACACTCTCAATGCAAATGTCCCCTTTTTGTTGGTGATCTCTTATGAAATGGTGGCGGACATCAATGTGCTTTGTTCTTGCATGTTGAACTGGATTGTTGGTTAACTAGATTGCACTCTCATTGTCACATAACAATGGCACTTCCTTGAACTTGATTTCAAAGTCACTCAAAGTGGCCTTCATCCAAAGTATTTGTGCACAACAACTACCGGTGGATATGTATTCGGCTTCGGCGGTTGATAATGCAACACTATTTTGTTTCTATGATGACCATGAAACAAGTGATCTTCCCAATAATTGACATGTGCCCGAGGTGCTCTTCCTTTCAACCTTGCATCCCGCATAATCTGAGTCGAAGTAACCAACTAGCTCAAACTTTGCTCCTTTGGGATAACACAAACCAATATTTTTGTGTATGCTTCAAGTACCTCAATATTTTCTTTGTAGCCTTCAAATGACATTCTCTTGGTGAGGCTTGAAATCTTGCACACATGCATACACTAAACATGACATCCGGCCTTGGTGCGGTCACATAGAGTAGGCTTCCAATCATATACCGATACAATTTTTGATCCACCATATTTCCACTTGCATCACTATCCAAGTTGCCATTTGTTCCCATTGGTGTGCTAATGGCTTTACTATCACTCATGCCAAACTTCTTGATCATGTACTTGATATACTTGCTTTGACTCACAAAAGTACCATTCTTCAATTGCTTGATTTGAAGACCAAGGAAGTAACTTAACTCTCCAATCATAGACATCTCAAACTCATTAGCCATCATCTTTCCAAACTCATCACAAAAGTCTTGATTGGTTGATCCAAATATGATGTCATCAACATAGATTTGCAATACAAACAAATCTTTTCCAATCTTCTTGATGAAAAGGTGGTGTCAACCTTACCCATCGTGAACCCTTTAGAGAGTAGAAAGTCCCTCAATCTCTCATACCATGCTCTAGGTGCTTGCTTCAAGCCATACAATGCCTTCTTCAACTTATACACATGGTCGGGCTTCTTGTCATCTTCAAAACCGGGAGGTTGCTCAACATATACTTCTTCATTGATGTAACCATTGATAAATGCACTCTTAACATCCATTTGATAGAGTTTGATGTTGTGGGCACAAGCATAGGCTAGCAAGATTCTAATTGCTTCTAATCTAGCAACTGGGGCATATGTTTCTCCAAAGTCAAGACCTTCAACTTATGTATAGCCTTGTGCTACCAATCTTGCTTTGTTCGTTACTACTATCCCATCTTGATCTTGCTTGTTTCTGAAGACCCATTTGGTTCCAATTACATTGTGTCCCTTTGGTCTCTCTAGTAATTCCCATACTTGATTTCTTGTGAAGTTATTCAATTCTTCATGCATAGCATTCACCCAATCAACATCCTTCAATGCTTCATCTATCTTCTTTGGTTCAATGGATGGCACAAATGAAAAATGCTTACAAAATGAAGCCAATCTTGATCTTGTTTATACACCTCTTGAAATATCACCAATGATAGTGTCCAATGGATGATCCCTTGCAATATTTGTTGGTTGGAGGATTGGAACTTGATTGCTTGCATTTGCTTGATCATTGGGTTGAGATGATGTACTAGCCACTTGATCTTGTTCATTATCATGAGAGCCACTTGTACTAGCTTGATTTGTATCATCTTGCACATTTGAGTTGGAGAGCACTTGCACTTGATCATCTTCATCATTATTTACTTGCCTAGGCCTCAATTCACCAATGTACATGTCCTTCATGGCATTTGAAAGTTGAATGTCTCTAACATCTTCCAAGTTCTTATTATTTTCTTGTGAACCCTTGGTTTCATCAAATTCAACATCATGAACTTCCTCAAGAGTACCACTATCCAAATTCCAAACTCTATATGCTTTGCTTGTAGTGGAATAACCAAGTAGGAATCCTTCATCATGGAATAACCAAGTAGGAATCCTTCATCATATTTCTTGTCAAACTTGTCCAATCTAGTGCCTTTCTTCAAGATATAGCATTTGGAACCAAAGACCCAAAAATATGCAATGTTGGGCTTTCTACCATTCAAGAGCTCATATGGTGTCTTCTTTTTCAATGGATGACAATAGAGACGGTTGCTACAATAGCAAGCCGTGTTGATAGCTTCGACCCAAAAAGATTGACTCACATTGTACTCACTGAGCATAGATCTTGTCATATCAATGAGTGTTCTATTTTTCCTCTCAACAAGGCCATTTGATTGTGGAGTGTACTTGGCCGAGAATTGTTGTCTAATTCCAAATTCAACACACAACTCATCAATTCTAGTGTTCTTGAACTCACTACCATTGTCACTTCTAACTCTCTTGATGGTTGTTTCAAACTCATTGTGAATGCCCTTGACAAATGATTTGAATATTGCAAACACATCACTTTTGTCCACTAGAAAGAATACCCATGTGTATCTAGTATAATCATCCACTATCACAAAGCCATATTTGTTACCACCGATGCTAGTGTATTGTGTTGGCCCAAACAAGTCCATGTGCAATAACTCAAATGCTTTACTAGTGCTCATCATGCTTTTCTTTGGATGGGTGTTTCCAACTTATTTGACGGCTTGACAAGAGCTACAAAGCTTATCCTTTTCAAACACAACATCTTTCAAGCCTCTAACCAAGTCATGCTTAACCAATCTATTCAATTGTTTCATTCCAACATGACCAAGCCTTCTATGCCATAACCAACCCATGCTAGACTTAGTGAACAAACATGTAGATAATTTAGCTTCACTAGCATTGAAATCAACCAAGTATAGATTCTCATATCTAAAGCCTTTGAAGATCAAGTTACAGCCATCTACACTTATGATCTCTACATCATCTACCCTAAATATGCATTTTAATCCAAGATCACATAATTGAACCATGGATAGCAAATTGAAGTTCAAGCTCTCTACTAGCAACACATTGGAAATGCTCATGTCATTGTATATTGCAATCTTACCAAGCCCTTTGACCTTGCCTTTGCCATTGTCACCAAATATGATATTATCATAACCATCATTGCTATTGGTGTTGATTGAGTTGAACATTCTTGCATCACTGGTCATGTGTTGAGTGCACCCACTATCAAGAACCCAATGCCTTCCTCTGGCTTTGTAATTGACCTACAAAAGAAGATCAATTCTTTTTAGGTACCCAAACTTGCTTGGATCCTTGAAGGTTAGTCACTAAGCTCTTTGGTACCCAAATGGCTTTCTTCTTTGAGCCCATCCATGGTTTACCAATGAACTTAGCCTTCACACCATTTGTACCCTTAGTAAGCACATAGAACGAATCAAGCTTAATGGAGGATACATTAGCATTTTTGCTTTTGTTCTTGCATTCATGCTCTTTATGACCAACTTGCTTGCAACTAGTGCAAAACCGACCATTGTTCTTCAGAAAACTAGTCTTGTGAGGAGCAAAGGCCTCCTTGCCTTTCTTGGGGGTATAGCCCAATCCCTCTTTATAGAGAGAAGCTCTTTGGCTACCCAAGCACATAAGCAAGCAGTCCTCACCACCATAGGCCTTAGCCAAGGTGTGAGTGAGTTTATTAACCTCCTTCTTGAGGTTCTCATTCTCAACCATTAGTGAGGCATCACAAGTGATACCATCACTACTAGATGAAGTGGAAGTAGAAGTACTACAAGAAGGGTTAGTGGGAGCAACAATGATAGGCATTGGTAATGATTCATCAATTATATCACAAGTCAAGCCTACATTGCAAGTTTCAACATGTTTCTTTTTATTTTGCTCATCAAGCAAAGAGGAATGAGCATTTTCAAGCTTTTTGTGAACCTTGCCAAGCTTCTCATGGGCTTTCTCTAGCCTCTCATGAGTTGCTTTGAGCTCATCAAGGGCTTGCTTAAGGGCTTTTACCTCCTTATTCAAGCTCTTGCATTCCCTTCTCTTAATGTCAAAGTGTTCTTTAGCATCTTCTAGCATGTCATATAATTCATCTTTAGTGGGTTCATCATCATCACTATCACTTTCATTTTCATCCTCATGTTCATCATCACTTCCATCATCATAAGTGTGTACCTTAGTGGCCTTAGCCATGAAGCATGATGGTGTGTCGAAGAGAGAAGGCTTCTTATTGATAGCAATGCTTGCAAGAGCCTTCTTCTTGGTGGTCTTGTCATCATCACTATCATCATCATCACTTGAGGAAGCATCACTATCCCAAGTGACCACATATGAACCACCCTTCTTCTTCTTGAAGGTCATCTTGTCCTTCTTCTCTTTCTTTTCCTTTTTGTCCTTCTTCTTGTTGTCATCATCATTGTCGCTATTGTATGGACATAGAGCAACAAGATGATCTTTGCTTCCACATTTGAAGCACCTTCTTGATTCTTCTTTGTTCTTAGATGAAGACTTCATTCTTCTAGCACGGTAGCCCTTCTTCATCATGAACTTGCCAAATTTCTTTACAAAGAGAGCCATCTTCTCATCATCATCATCCCATGAGCCATCATCTTCACTTGATGTTTCTTGCCTTGCCTTGCCCTTGGATGATGTGGCTTTGAATGCCACACTCTTCTTCTTCTCATTTTTCTTCTCATCTTTCTTCTCCTTCTTTTCTTCCTTCTCATCATCATCTCTATATGTATCATCAGTCATTATATCTCCCAACACTTGGTTTGGTGTCATGGTGTCCAAACCACTCCTCTCTAGAATAGTGACCAATGTGCCAAATCTTGAAGGTAAGCATCTTAAGAACTTGTGGGAGAAGTCCTTGTCCTTCACCTCTTCTCCAAGTGCTTTGAGATCATTGACAAGCACTTGAAGCCTATGAAACATCTCTGGCATATTCTCATCCTCCTTCATCTTGAAGCTTGTAAACTTCTCTTTGAGAATGTATGCCTTTGCACCCTTCATGGCTTGAGTGCCCTCAAATGATTCTTCCAACTTCTTCCAAGCCTCATGAGCCATCTCAATATTCTTGATTTGCTCAAATATTCTCTCATCAATTGCATCATGAATGGCACTTAGAGCAATGTCATTGTTTTGTAGAAGCACTTCTTCGGCCACGGTGGGATTCTCCGAATCACCAATCTCAATTTTGGTTTCTACCACCTTCCACACTTTTCTATTGATTGACTTGATATGTGTGGTCATCTTTGATTTCCAATACGGATAATTTATGCCATCAAATTGGGGTGGCTTCTTGGTGTTATTGATTTGAGCCATTTTTACACCGAAGGTTATTAAGCCTCAAATCATAGTGACCTCGGCTCTGATACCACTTGAAAGGTCCTAATGGCTAGAGGGGGGGGTGAATAGCCTAATAAAAATTTCTACAACAACACTTAACAAACCAGTTAGACAATTATGAGGCGAAACAAGTGTTGCGCTAGTCTACGAAAAATGCAAGCCACCTACCATAATTCTAGTTGATATAGTTTCTATCCACACAATAGCTATGTCACTACACTAAGTTAGTGTGCTCTCAAAGGCTAACTAAAGAGCCACACTAACCAAACTAACAAGCTCTCACAACTAGCTACACTAAAGAGCTTGACAACTAGCTTGTGGTAATGTAAAGAGAGTGAGCAAGATAGTTATACCGCCGTGTCAAGGAGTGAACCAATCAATTACAAGAATCAATATCAATGAAGACCAATCACCTCAGAATCAAATGATGAACACAATGATTTTTTACCGAGGTTCACTTGCTTGCCGACAAGCTACTCATCGTTGTGGCAATTCACTCACTTTTAGGTTCACGTGCTAATTGGCATCACATGCCAAACCCTCAATACGGTGCCGCACAACCAACACAAGATGAGGATCACACAAGCCACGAGCAATCCACTAGAGTACCTTTTGGCTCTCCACCAGGGAAAGGTCAAGAACCCCTCACAATCACCATGATCAGAGCCGGAGACAATCACCAACCTCCGCTTGATGATTCTTGCTGCTCCAAGCCATCTAGGTGGCGGCAACCACCAAGAGTAACAAGCGAATTCCACAGTGAAACACAAATAGCAAGTGCCTCTAGATGCAAACACTCAAGCAATGCACATGGATTCTCTCCCAATCTCACAAAGATGTTGAATCTATGATGGAGATGAGTGGGAGGGCTTTGGCTAAGCTCACAAGGTTGCTATGTCAATGCAAATGGCCAAGAGTGCGAGCTTGAGCTGGCCATGGGGCTTAAATAGAAGCCCCCATGAAATAGAGCCGTTGTACCCCTTCACTAGGCACAACACGGGGTGACTGGATGCTCTAGTCAGATAGATCGGACGCAGGACCCCAGCGTCCGGTCGTGCGATGCACGCCACGTGTCCCCTCTCTTCAAATACTGAGCGCTCGATCCCAATGGTCAAGTGATGACAGGACGCGCTGCTGTGAAGTGACCGGACGCTGGACCTCAGCGTCCGGTCATTTCCAGTAAGCATCCAGAAACAATTTTTCACGGCCGGACGCGTCCGGTCATGCTCGACCGGACTCACCCAGCGTCCGGTCACTCAGCGTCTCCCCTATGTGCTGCCACATCAGCAGGACCGGATGCAACCCTCCAGCGTCCGGTCACTAAGTGACCCAGCGTCCGGTCAGAGACCGACGCCAGCGTCTTCGCAGCTTCTACTGATCGGACGTGCCGGTCCTATCGACGCCAGCGTCCGGTCACTTTTAGTGACCTTCGTCTTTTCTGTCTAGGGCACCGGTGAAGTTCCTAACCCTTGCTCAAATGTGCCAACCACCAAGTGTATCACCTTGTGCACATGTGTTAGCATATTTTCACAAACATTTTCAAGGGTGTTAGCACTCTACTAGATCCTAAATGCATATGCAATGAGTTAGAGCATCTAGTGGCACTTTGATAACCGCATTCCGATCCGAGTTTCACCCCTCTTAATAGTACGGCTATCGATCCTAAATATGATCACACTCACTAAGTGTCTCGATCACCAAAACAAGATGGCTCCTACCATTTATACCTTTGCATTGAGCCTTTTGTTTTTCTCTTTCTTCTTTTTAAGTCCAAGCACTTGATCATCACCATGGCTTCCCCATCATCATGTCATGATCTTCATTTGCTTCGCCACTTGGAATGTGCTACCTATCTCATGATCACTTGATAAACTAGGTTAGAACTTAGGGTTTCATCAATTCACCAAAACCAAACTAGAGCTTTCAAGGGGGGCAACAAGTCCGGCACTCTGTCCACCCGATGTACAAGGCTTGCCGAGTACAAGAAGTAGAGGGCACCGCTACTCCGCTATTCCTCTAACTCTTTCCTATCTCACTCCCTACTTTAGTCTAGCTAGAAGCTAATGGAATGTGTGGAGCCCTTCTTCTTCAATGTGTATGATGATCATGAATGTGAGGAGGGGGTCTTCTTATATAGATTGAGTATGATGGTTTGGTGAGGTATTTCTGGAAAGCACCCATGCAACCATCCTTGGGGCATTAATTGCAATGCCTCCTGAAGAGTGGGCCTAAGAGGCGGCAAGGGGGGTGCGGCCATGAAACAACCTCAATTTCTACGAAGGGAAATCCACAGAGTCGAAGTGTAACAAGACCACTGTAGGTCATATTACCCAGATTCTAGTCGAATATCACATCCATACAACGATAATATCAGAGTACAAATAGTGCGGAAGTACATAGATTATTGCATCGCCGCATTGGCGGAATCAAAAGTAGCATTCATTTAGAACAGCTTGAAGATAGGATCGCCAAACTCGAGCGTAGGAACGAACCCCTCAACTGTCAAGCTCCTCGGAGCTATACTCCTCAGCAGAACCTATGTGCCAAAATTTATCAGTATGATTTGTACTGGCCACTCCCAACCCTATGAGCATTGCTTTGTGGAAATTGGATGCAAGTTGGATATAATCAAAAGGAACCTATAAGGCTAGGGTTTCCTATGTATTAGCATATCAAGTTCATAATAATAGTTGGTCAAGTTTTAACACCATTCCCACACATTCCGCTCTATTCCCATTCCAGAGCTAGGTTTCGATCCTAGGATCGATATACCACCATATCCACACCATCACCATACCACACCCGTACCATCGCTCAGTCGACAGGCCAACTCCCTCTCGGCACTGTCTCAAGGCCCGTAGCCCCTGGCTACATCCGGACACTCACTCCCAGGGGAGAAAAGGACTCATCTCACTATCTAGTTTAAGCGAAACCCAGGAAAGATCCATTGCCGACGAGTCGGCATATGTATCGATCGATGAACCATACACTCTGCAGAGGTTTTACATAACCACAAGATCTGCCTTCCTCGCTGACCGTCGTCAACTAGGCTGATTCCGACCGCTTGCTAGCCTAGGATAATGCCACTCTACCATTCAGCCCTGGTTCACCCCAAGTCCGGTCTGGGGTGGCTGAAACTGTGAGTCATGAACCGGGTCCACAAGGTCTCCATGAAGTCTCGGAAGGGTGTGGGGGGAAATCCTCCGCACCCCGTACCTCCCTCACACTGTCCGCTATCAACCTAGCAGTAGTGGCAATATCCTACCAAGTAGTCCGGCCGTCCCGCACCATATAGGGCGAGTGGTACGTAAGGCTTCCCGGTGAATCTGAGTACTAGTAAGTCCTTAGGGATGACCAAGCCAGAATGTCTCCATCAAGGTTTCCATTTAACGTGCCACCACAGCACCTCCACCCTGGGCTCCTCCCATCATAGGTTCACACCCAGGGCCACCTCATATACCATTTACCCACCACAGGTATCCATTCCAGGGGTGCCCAGGCAGCACCCCATGGCAAGACTTGCCCCAGGCTCGTCGTATACTCCAACTTGGTCGACACAACCCTCACCCTCCATGCACCCAAGTCACACACGCAGCACTCTCCCCATAGTTCAATTATCACCAGTTTCCAACACGCATCAATGTAGTGTAAGCGTGGTAGAAGTAATAAGCATAATAGCAAGCGTGTGACTAGCCTAACAACAGGGTAAGCAGGGGTAAGGTTGCGTCAAGGTAAAGGCCATCAAGAAAGCATACAACCATGCAAGTCCTACCATAGTGTGATCATAACAACAAAGTAAAGCACTAGCATTCCTATTTTAGCCATGCATAATAGGTGCTACGAGATTGGGTGGGATGTGGCACCTTCAGTGTAGTCGTCAACGTACTCCTCACGGTACTCACGATCCTCGTCCGTCCGGTTCTCCTCCGAGTCTGCAAGCGATCGCATTATAGTCGTGTTAGCGATGTCTATAGAATAGCACAAAGAAGCAATGAAAATTCAAAAGAGCCAAATGCACTCAAACATGGGTTCATTGCGTAGAGCTCAATTTTAGATGAATTTTGGTCCTGGTTTCATATTTTTCCGAGGTCGTATGAATTAGTTATGAATTTCCAAAGATTAAATCTATTTCTAAAAATGGAAAAAAGTCTGAATTAATCCTAGGCTAACACGTGTCATGCTGGGGTTGGTCCACGTGGCTTGCTGATGTCAGCATGACTTCATCAACGTCATCCTCACCGACAGGTGGGGCCAGAGGCTATTGAGTCACTGATAGGTGGGTCCGGTCAAAGTCAATGGCGAGTCAACGGTCAATGGTTTGGGTCACTGACGTGTGGGGCCAGGGCTGCTGACGTCAGCAGCTGATGTCAGCATGACGTCAGCATGACGTCAGCATGACATCACCTCGGCTGTGCTGGCTTCTGACATGTGGGTCCCACGTGACGTCATCGTGACGTCAGCATCTGACGTGTGGGTCCAGAGTGTCCGTGTCACTGACATGTGGGGCCAGGTCAACGGTCATCGTTGACCAGTCAACAATCAATACGGCCGGGTCTCAAACGGGCTTCGGGTTGGGACGGTCTGGACCGGGCCGGACACGTGGCATGCTGTGACGCAGCCACGTCACGCCCATGGGCCTCCACTGGACCATGGTCCACGACTCACGGTCCACGGTGGACAGATACGCCGGTCTACGGTGGACCGCGTCTTCTTCCGGTGAGCCGCGTCCACCCCCCCTCTTCTCTGTCTGTGGTTCACGTGCACCAGGTTTACGTGTGGGTGGCTGACGAGGGGGTGTTCCCCTATTTTTCTCCCGCGGTGGTGCTCCTGCCGGCGGTGAGCTGACTGTGAGTCTTCGTGGTGGTGCTGGTGCCCAATTGGGGAGGGGAAAACGGCTACCCCAGGCTACGGCGACTGCGATGGTGGGGTCTAGGTGGCGGCCGAGGCTCACCAAGGCGTTGGCCATGGTGAACGGTGGCTCGGCAGTGCTCGCCGGTGGCGAGGTCGCATTTCAGGCTCTCCGGTGGCTCGACTGGGCAGATGAGGGCTCCTGCGGTTTCGTGGGTGCACGACGAAGGCGTCCAGGGCTCAAGGCGAGGCTTTGGATCCCTAGGTGGCCGGTAGGGATGTCCCGGCGGCCACGGCGACGTAGTGACGACGGTGAGGCACGCGGGTGAACCACGGGACTCCAGCGGGGTGGTCACGGCGTGCGCGTGAGTTACCCGCGGCTTCAGCGAATGGGATGGGCGAGTCAAGGAGGCGCTAGGCGCTCCCAGTAGTACTGGCCACGGTGGTCGGTGCTCTGACCGGTGGTCAGGTGCTCGAATCGGTGGTCTGGTGCTTGGCACGGTGGTCTGGTGCTCGGCACGGTGGTCTGGTTCTCGGACCGGTGGTCGCGTGCTCGGACCGGTGGTCTGGTGCTCAGCACGGTGGTCTAATGCTCGAAAGTGGTCTGGTGCGCCATGGCGGCGGCGTCGTGAGCGTAGCAAGCGTGCTCGGCTACAGAGTCCGGGGAACTTGGAGAGGTCTACAGTGTCCAAGGGCTCGAGGATGGTCACGGTCAACGTGAGTGTGCTGTGCTGGTGTGCCTAGAGGCCGGGAATGGCCTTGGCCTACGCGCTCACGGTATGGAGCGCCATGGCCGAAGTAGCAAGGTCCTGCGGCGAGCAGAGGAAAAATTGGGGCTCACCGTGGGTGCTGTGGAAGAAAGGATGGCGGTGCAGTGACGAGTTGCGGCCATGTAGCTCTAGAAGCAGTGTCGTGCAGTGCCGACCCACGACCGTGATGACGACGACGGCATTGCCCTCGGCTTCGGCGACTTCGGCAGTGCGCGGGGGCTCTGATCCTCCTCTCACGATCCCTTCATGGCCCTCTTCTCTCGGTGTGGTGCGGCTGCTGGGCCACCAAGCGACGGCGGAGGCTGAGGGAGAGGCTAAGGCGCCGGGCGTGAGCGGCGTGCGGGCTGGCTTTATAGCCGAGTGCCACGCCTCCCATGGCGGATGGCATCGTGCGGTGGAGGCGTGTGCATCGCATCAGACGGTGATGCGGGGTTGCGTGGGCGCGGCGCAAGGGGGCAGGGTCATGCCCCGGGTGTGACCCCCTGGCCCGCCCCTGCCACTGCTGTCGGGCGCCGGTCGCGTAGGCGGTTAAGGCATGGGTGAGGAAGACGATACTATAGACGGAGGTGGCTGACATGCGGGGTCTAGTGGGCAGCGGCTGCGAGCGAGGCAGACGGCCAGATGGGTGCGCGGGCGATGCGCTGGGCTAGCTCGTGGGCCGCGTACGTGCGCACGCCGGTGCAAGATGGGCGCGGTTGGGCTGGCTGGGCCGCGAAGCCGAGCAGCCTGGGCTGCGAGGCCTTCTTCCTCATTTCCTCTTTCTGTTTTCTTTATCTTCTTCCTTGATTTGAATTCAAATTTGACTTGGGTATTTTGAATTCAAAATGGGTGCACCTAATTCTTTGGAGTTTGTTAAGCATATCATAACTCAAATGGAAATCCAAATCACATTTCGAATTAACAAAGCATGCAATACTTTATTGATTAGAATTTAGATAAACACAATTACCTAATGACATGCCATGCTTATGTGTTAACTTGGGTTGGGGTTAGACCTAATGCATCTCTTAGGTTGAGTTTCTATACATGACACTCATCATCACATGGGAGTTTAAACAAAAATTTTGCAGTTGGTATTTTTGGGTGTATGGATTTTTAGGTTGTTACAGGCCACACCCAGGGTGTGCCCGTACCCTGGTTGGCGCCTCCGTAGACCGCCTTGGCCAAGTGGGCTCCTAGGTGGACCTAGATCCCTGCCACGCTGGTGTTCTAGCCGAGAATCAAAGTTTGGTTGGGTTTTTCTTGTGTTTTGCTTGAATGCGCTTTCTTGGTTGCGCAATTTGGTGTATTTTGACATGATGCCCTGCAAAACATGTATGTACGAAAACTTATGGAGAATGTTAGTTAAAAAGCCTATTTCTAAGTTTTGGTTCTCATATTTGTTCATTTTATTTAAAATGTTGGCGGTAAAAATATGAGTTAAGCATCGCCCTTGTCCTCGAGTAAAGTTCAATGGACTAAGCGGGTTCATCTCCTTGATTTGAAAATCTACATACAGGTTATTCCAAACTTCACCTGAACGTGTGAACTTCCCAGTGTCTACCAAAATATCTTAGGTAATTAAAAAATGAAACAGCTTGGATTCAAATCTTCTCACTCTATTCCTGCTCAGAAACTCAAGTTTTTATGATTTTTTGAAAACAATAAGATAGATTTTGTTCATTGAACGATGCTCTCAAGTCGCTCAGATTTGTAAGTGGTTCCTCACCGAGGCATATTTGAAAGTTTTGCTTTCTTTTGATCATTCTACTTCTAAGAGGCTTATATGGAGCTTTGGCTAGGGATGAAAATTGTGAGGCACACTTACCTTGCATATGTTGTAAAGTCAAATCCTGTACCTCACTACACCACAACACCGCATCACCGTCAGACATCTGACGCTAAAAATTATATTTATTGATTGATGATCTGCCGCTAAAGATAACTCACAGACGATCTGTCGCTAATTCCTTATTTAACGATTCATTGTCTGTCACTATAGGTAATCATATTTAATGTTGCACTGTCTATCGCTAAAAACAGGTGTACCATCAATCTACCTGTCATAAAAAAAGTGCCCCCCACCTAACTCGCATACCTGGCTTACATTGAGCTCACGCGCCCGCTTACATTGAGTTCGCGCGGAAAATTTTAGCCTGGCCTACAAATACAGTGAGAAACCCTAGACCATTTTCTTCTCTCAGATCCAAAATCCAGGTGGCGCTGCCTTTTTTCCATCTCCGCTGCGCTCTCCCAAATCTGGCTCGTCCCAAAGCTCCTGCCCTGCCCGGCCCCTCTCCCAGTCTACCTCCCCAAAGCTGTTGTGCCCGTCGCCCTCTGCCACTGCAAGAGATATGACCTTCTAATATGATTTTCCCATCACCACGGTTAAATTCGTCACTAAGTCATCCTGTTTTATGATGTTTTTTTTGGTGGGAAGATGCTTTATAACAAAAATTATGTGTTCATCACCAAGATCTAGTAAAAAACGTCGTAGCCTAGATGACTCGTATTTTACAATGAATAGTAATTCTTTCTAACATGCTAATTAATAATCATCATCGATTTATGACAATATTTATTCATCACATATTTTAAATAAATTAATTTTAACAAGAAGAAAAGCGTGCCACATTATTTTAATTCTTCACGGCCCATGTCGACACAGCCACCTGTCACGTGAGTGCGGGCAGTACTGGAAATAGGAAAAAAATTTTGTGTGCTGTTTTTTTCTCTACCGGTATATAAAAAGCTCATTGGGATATTTGGTTTACTTACAGGGTATTAAGAATAACCCTGTAGGTTTCCCTACAGCCAAAAAAAATTCAGGGTAATGGAATTTTGTTTCTGTTATTTATCTTTTATATAGGTTGAGCTCACATGTTAATTTAGGGTCGCATTGCTGCCTAATATTTGGCAGCACGCTTGATTTTCATCCTTTTGCGCCTTCCTCCGCGCTGCCTGTCCTAAATCTAAAATCTCTCGGAGCCACATGCTGAGGAAAAAAAACTCCATTGCTTCTATCAACTCGTCTAGAGACCAGAACCCTACAACCGCTCACTTTTCCCCTCCCCAATCCCAGATCCATGCTAGCCTCCTCCATGCATCCTGGGGGCAGCGCTGCTTCCACGCAGCTGGGCATCTCCCACACGCGCGCCGCCAAGCCTCTCCCTCGCGTCCGCGGTGGCCGTCGCCTCCCGCATATCGGCGCCGGCCTGTTACGTCCCGTGCGTCCGCGCCGGTTGCGGCCTCTCCGTGAGTCCGAGCCGCCTCCCACAACATCGCAAGCTAGGATCCACGATGCGGGGGTGGCTGTCTCCACACCGGCGCATCTTGGGTTTCTCGGCCGCATGCCATCGGAGCCCTACCTGTGGATGTGAGGTACTGCTGTGCTCTCTCTCAGTCTCAGATCTGGTTTTCTAGCGGTGGAAAGAAGATTTCCTGGATTCTAACTCTTGAGGTATTCTGGCAGTAAGCAATGCTGGTACAATAACCAAGAATAACAAGACATGGAATGTTCCTGCGGAAGATTTTGATACGGTGGCCAATACAAATATCAGGGGAGCAGCAAATGTGTTTCGCCATTTTGTGCCACTTATGATAGAGAAGATACATGGGATTATAATCAATCTATTCTCTGTTTGACAAAGATCTGCTGCTGCAGAGGTCGGACAGAAAGCCATCGAATGCATTTTAGTGGTTTTTCTGTTGAATCAAAATCCGTACATACTAAATTGCATATTGCCATTTCAGGTTGCACCATATTGTGCTTCGAAGTAGGTGATTCAGAGCTTGACACACTCCTTGGTGAAACAGCTGCCTCCTAAATTGGCAGCCATTGCTCTTAGCCCTAGTGTCGTGTATACTGACATGCTTTGTAAGCTCAGCGGCATTATATCGTACAATTGAAACATGGTAAACATCCTTGCCTTATGTTTGTTTGACCTATTTAGCTTATGTTGTTCTACTTTGTGCACATATAGATCAAAAACATAGTGTCCAGTTATTCAGTGTTCATTAGCTGAGCTGGATATAAAATCTGAACCAATGGAAGAGGGTTACATGAGACAAAGGTAGTCAGATTGCAGATACTTGGGGATGGGAAATTTCAATTACATAGCTAGTGTTAACACTTTAGCTTGGCCGATTGACACATAAATCACCTTATTGGATCATCCTCCCAAGATAGTTCTAACCAACGGATGATTTCCCCTTCTAAGACTCTGTATTACTGTTAGTACAAGGAAGGCCCTTGGTATGAATCTTTTTGATAGTAGGATTGATGTGAACCGTGCATACACTGCATGCACTCAAGGAGGACGAAGGACTGATTATGCAATAAAACTGTTGCTGCTTGTATTATCCATCTAAATTGGGATGTGCAGTCATTGTGAGTGTCATTTATTACCTCTGAAATAAGTCAACAAAGCAGCCTATATAATCCCTGGATGTAGGCATGCAGATTTTAAGGGGTCAACCCGATGACCCATTACCCAAAACAATTTGTTTGGTGTAAATACCTGCTCGGTTGACCCAATAAGTTTTAGCTCTTCCATTGAGCTGACCTCCGGGAGCTTCGATCCATCAGCTTCGTTTGTTTCACTCCATGTTTAAATTATCAGTTCTTTTCTTGTAAGTTCAAAACAGTGGTGTTGGTTCGTCCATTATGTGCATCAATTTTTTTTCGCTACCTACTGAAGAAATTAATTTCCATGCTTTCTGAACATGCTCCATTTCACTTATATTTGAGTACATCCAACATGTCAAGTTCAAGAGATCATCCTACAATTAACAAGGCCTTGATATATTTAGTAAATTAAGAGATTGTTGTTTTCCAGTGTTACAATTAGGCATAGCTGAGTTATTCTTTCTTATTCATTTCAGCCCCCCAGGTGAAAGTACTGTGGAGCTGGCCTACTAACTCCAACGAGTTGCAAATCTGCTGCATCGACGTCGTCCTCTTCTCATTGCTTGTGGTCAACAGATTCAAGTATTGCAGGAGAAAATTATAGGAAGTTTGCTAGTGGCATTGGTTGTCAAGTGAGAAAGAAATTACCAGTTCGATTTAATGATTGGAGGGTTGTTCCCCTTGGAAAGAAGCTTCAAGTTTGGGATGACTTGCAGGTATAGCATTGTCTGCCCTTGTGCAAGTTATCCAATTCATAGCAGCTAGTATAATCTATGCATCAATAGCAACTCAGTGCAATCTATACATAATATGTACATCAATAATCAGTTTTTTTTTGTATCAATCTAATACCCACATACCAATTAATAGCAGCTTAGTACAATCTGTCCATAATCTGTACATCAATAATTAGTTTTTTTGGTTTGATCTGTGATGCATGACCAATGTTCCTAATTAAACATATCTGTGATAGATAAAGGAATGCAAGAAGAAAGAATGCAAGAAGGCGTCTAGACCTCTCAAGGGCACTGCGGTCTGCAGGTATGTCCCTAAATTTACATTAATCAGACTATGTACAAACCTAGTGACAACTTGTAAAAACCTAGTGACTAAATTCAGCACATAGAAATTAACACCAGGTTACTATGTTTAACCAAGTTTAACTTAATGTAAATTGTCGCTAAGAGAAAGTGGAGTACAGAATTTATCCAAATGAGCCAATAAATCTGAAATTTACCAAGTTTAACTCTATTGCTGCTGCTACTGTACTGAACCAAGGCAAGTTTAAATCTGAAATTTACCAAGTTTAACATGGTAAAACTATTACTAGCTACCAGCATGCAACCGAGTGAGCCTACAAGGACAATTAACTTCACTATTGCATTCCAAATAAGATAATCGAGTTGCTGAAAGTAACATAAACAGAGCCAAACTCTGTAGTTGTAGAGCTGATCAAGGTCAAGAAAGCGGATAGCTACAGCATCTTGGAGAGGCCCAGACGCCCAACACCAAAACATACACTGGTCAAAAGCACAGAGCAAAGACAGCAGCTTGAGTGTTAGAGAAAATTGACAAACTGACCAAATCAATTCTGATTTCTCTTCTACTTTGGTTACACAAACAACCATTTGTGCTTGGGATGTGCATTCATGTAAACTTTTGGTGCCTGACTTTGTTGGATGATGTACACAAACATATGGTGTTCAAGACAAGATTGTATGTTATATATGTGTTGACCTCCATGTGATGTATGTGTTTCTATATCTTTATGTGATGAACATTAAGCTTGAATGTGGGTTTGATATGTGCTAAATGTTTTCTAATTGTATTTATTTTATTTGGTATATTTATATTGTCTTGTTGAACAATCTGTCGCTATAAATACATGGGCTATTGGATGATCTATAGGTATATGCTTGGTAACAAAGCATCTGTCGCTAAAAAGTAGCAATGGACTATCTGTTACTGTTACTATAAATATTCAGGGCAACTAACTATCTGTCGCTAAAAGTATTGTCTGTCGTAAAAGATTTTTGCGATAGGACTTGCATTGTCTACACAAGTCTGTTGCTATAACTTTTTAGTGACAGATCGTCTGTCACTATATCCACTTTTAGCATCACATTGTCCATTGCCAATCTTGGTGTTGTGGTGTAGTGTCACCGGAGAGAAGCCTCATACTCTTAAATAAAAATAGTGCAAGTGTGTGGAATTTTTTGTGGAATTATACTCCTCTATTTGATATGATCGCTTCTTCTAGCTTTTGTTTGAGACATGGCTATTTTCTCTATGAGCCTTCATGTGCTCATCATCATTTTTTAAATGCTTTCGGGACCTTCATGTGTCCCTATTTGTTTTCTATACTTTGGGATCTGTAATAGAACCGTCCAATTTATAAGAGCACAAGTACAATAGCAATCACTGAAGCGATCAAACTATCATACATGAGCCCATATAAACCCGGTAGTCCGATGAAATCACGAAGGATCTAAAACAAACCAACATATAAATTAAGATCGTACATGATTCATCATAACTAGTCACATGTTACACTACAGTTCACAAATAGTTCACAAGTATCTCACATACATCGAAGCTCACATAGTTATTACAAACCAAGTTCAAATAGCGGAAGCAAAGTAGTTTGACATTAATATCACACTGAGTTCAAATACATGCCAGTATCACGGTCATTTCCATCAAAAACAGAACAAAGAGGATATCTTAGGAGTACCATGCCCATTGGTTTAGTCCTTATCCATGGCAGGATGAAGGCACATCTTACAGTACACATGATACATCATATCATCTGCAACAAGAGGGAATAAACCCTGAGTACGAGAATGTACACAGCTAGATTTACTCATCATAAACCAGAAATAATATGACACCAAGGAGTAGCAAGGTTTTATCGGTAGAGTTAGCTTGACAACATTTTTAATAAAAGCTTAAGTAACAAAACTTGGAGATTTACTACCTCTAGTATCAATTTGAATACCTATTCAATTAAGCATCTTTAGATTAGCACCTGTACTAGAGCAATCATGTGATTAAGTTAATCAAGCACTAGTAACCATATTCGGTGTATTAATTTGAGCATCATTATAACCATCAAGTTCCATCAATTAATGCTACGTTGCCGATGCTCAGTCAAGTTCTCACTATCCAGGAGAGACGGTGACTCGAATCGATTCCAACCAGCTGGGGAGTTATTCCTAACACAAACCCATACTTCCCCCATCGGGGTCGCGTCGGGTCACCTTTGGTACAATTCAGGTATAGTCGTGGGTCTGATCAGCGCCGCACCCTTAGGAATACTACCAGTCTGCTAGGAAGTTCAGGCCTGGCCTACTCTTGGACTCACGCCATTGGCTCCCCACACATCCTTATTGCCTCCAATGTGCGCACTTTCACTTATCGGGTCCTGGCCTGAGTTGGGCTACTTAGCTTTACGGTCAGAATGACTTATCCGGCTAACTAAGTGCTATGCATACGTTCAATATGACATGAGGACGTACAACGATTCGGTTCTTAAGCGACACAGACGGGGATAAATAGGCACCAAGACCTCCATGCCTTGTTGCTTCTCTATCACAATCCCGCTCGTTCTCCTTTTTATTCATTAACACATGCTCCTTGCTGCATATACCTATAGCAATTTTCAAGATTCACAACAAACATTATTTTACCCATGCAATTTACTTAACAACAGAAACTGTTCAAAACAGTCACTAGAATTGAATTATAGAGCAATTAATATTTCACTGCGTACAAGCAATCAAATTTGGGCACAACCAATGGTACCAACAGTTCATAGATATCATATACACTTTAGAAAACATAATGGTCAAGCCCAAATAAATTATTTAAATGCCTTTATTAATTTATTTGGACACTAAGGTAAAATACGGAACATATATCTAAAGTGCACAGTAAATTCTAAGAAAATTATAGTAGACTATATATGACCCCAAAAGTCTACTATACAAATTTCATGCTATTTGAATAAGTATAGCCATCTCAACAAAAATAACAAGTTGCATAGGCTTATTTTAGAAAAATATTTAGCCTAGTGAAAAGTGTGAAACAACAGATTTAATATTTTTCTTACTTTCATCCTAGCACTATAACACTATGTAAAAATTTGCATGATCATTAGGTATGTATTTTTAGCCCATTTATTTTCACTAGAAACTAGCAATTATTTAAGATTAAATAGGAAGACCATATTTCAAGTATGCTTACCGTAGGTTTAGTCTTTTTCTTAGCTAGAGCATGTTAACACAAGATCAGCAAAATTGGAATCACAATTTTATCACTTTCCTAGCTCAAGTTATGCATTTTACAAGATATAAACTACTTTTAAAAGCACTTATCTAGCTCAATTTAATTCTCCCAGAAAAATATCCCAAACAGTAGGTTTCATATTTTTATCAAATAATATACTTCATGATGAATCCAACAAAATTTGGTTCACTCAATTTGGACACACCTAGCTCTATATGAATTTTTGAAACTTGTATTCAAATCTATGAAAAAAATAAGAAAATCTAAGAACACACACTGATAGATGGGGCCCACGGTCAACGGGCCCCACTCGTCAGTGAAATAGAGGCAGGGGACAGAGCTTGACCGTTGATAGCTCACCATCAGTGAGGTCACCAGCGATGAGGTTCCCACCGTCGTGTTCCCCACCCTTTCGCACACCTAATGGTACCCTCGGTTGGCTCGGCGGATCACCGAAGTTACCTCACCGGCGAGCATGGTGGATGGCGGTGGTCGCGCGGTGGCGTGCCAGCCATCTTCGGTGATGACATGGCCAGGTAAGCATAGCTACGGCTTCCACAGACTCTAGTGGAGCTCTCGGGTTAGGTCTAAGCCACGGCGGAGCGACGGTGACATCTGGCCACGTGCGTGGAGCTGGGCGACGCTCGGTGCACGGCGGCGGCGCTTGTTGTTTCAGCGAGGGGGCTATCGGCGACTTGCCTCCATCATAGGCTATGGATCTAGAGCTCAATGTGACTCGGTAACGGGCACCAGAGTGGGCTAAGGGTGACCGGTTGGGGTTGGCCACGGCGAGCTTGAGCTCGCGACCAAGGAGGGCACGTGCGGTGCGGTCGCACGTTCCCACATGGCGGCGGCGGTAGCAGTTAAATAGATGGTGGATCCAGCTTCTAGGACCTACAATGAAGACCAGATGAGGGAGAGAGAGCGGAGGTGCGTGGGTTGTGGCTGGCCACGGGCGCACCATGGCCATGGCGGTGACAGCGACTCGGAATGTGGCCTCACTTGGGCTCGAGCGGCTACAATGGCGGGTCGAGGAAGTAGAGCAAGTCACAGCGGAGCTATGCGCATGACAGATTGAACGGTGGGGCTATGGTGGTGGTGTGCGATCATGGTGGAGGCGGGCGGCGATGGCGACGGTGGCGCTGCTGCTTGCTCTACGTGCGCGAGCGAGAGAGGAGTGTGCGAGTGGGAGTGGAGCAGCCGGGACGAGGCCCTCTTGTCTGCGCGCTAGCCCAACAGGCCTGGCTGTCGCTGGCATACGGCCACCATGTGGTGGCTGCGGTCGGCCACTGACGGCGCGGCGTTTGCGGCCATCAGGCTCTAATGAATTTACTGACAGCGCGACTTCCTCCACCCCTATCTCCTAATCCATTCGTCCTTTGCAAAAACTTCATTAACAAAAGTTGTAGAGCTACATGTAAACTCCAACATTACTTTAGGGAGTAACATCTAATTTGTCATGGTTTTCAAACTGCAAAGCTTCAAAGTAGGCCACATCGAAACTGAAATCAGCTTGTGACTTGGCAAAAGTTTCTAAGTTTGAAAACAACATTTTGTTGACTCTTGTGAGCCCTATTTGACCATATTAGGCACTGAATTAGCTCATGACCCTTAAATAAAGTTTGTTCCACTTAAGATAAGCTACAACTTTTTATTAATGGTGTACTGAAATGCAAATACTCTATGCTATAGTTCAACTTTGGTCAAAGTAGGATTATGAAAATTGGAGTTTCTAGAATAACTATGACTTGGGGGCTGTTTTGGTCCATGTCATGAATACCAAACTTGTTCTATGTACCATCCTAAGTGTGTCTAAGGTGTTTTCATGATCAACATAAACCACTTGCATTAACAAGCATGACCATAAAGCATACACATGTTGCAACATAGAATAACAAAGGGTATGTTTCATATGTTTCATATGAATGTTTCATATGTTTCATATGAATGTTTCATATGTTTATACTCATCTATGAATGAATGATGCTTATGGTCATGCAATGCAAGTGCAAAAGCGCAACCCTAACACCTAGGGTGTTACAGCCCCTCCCCCTTATAGAAATCTCGTCCTGAGATTCGAAAGACCTGCCATTTTTCATAAAAGGCGGGATAAACCTCATGTAAATAATCTTCCTGTTCCCATGTAGCATCTTGCTCACTATGATTATTCCACATCACTTTGTGAAACTTGATCACACGATTTCAGGTTACTCTATCCTTGCTATCTATAATTTGCACTGGCTTCTCTTTATAGGCTAGATCCGATTCTAACTTGATATCTCTAACCTCCATTCTTTCTTCTAGAACACGTAAGCATTTCTTTAATTGGGATACATGAAAAACGTTGAAGATAGCCCTTGTTTCTAGAGGTAACTAGATCTTGTAAGCTACTCTTCCGCTTTTCTCAATGATTGGATATGGACCTACATATCTGGGTGCAAGTTTCTTTTTACCTCAAACCGTTGTACCTTTTTCATTGGTGACACTTTCAGGTATACATAATCACCTACTTCAAATTCAATGGGTCTTCTTTTCTTGTCCGCATAACTCTTCTGCCTTGATTGAGTGGCTTCTATATGTTGTTGAATGATATGCACCTGCTCTTCAGCCTCTTCGACAAAATCAATACCATAGTATCTCCTTTCTCTGGGTTCAACCCAATTCAAAGGAGTTCTACATTTACGGGCATACAAAGCTTCAAAAGGAGCCATCTTAATACTCTCTTGATAACTATTGTTGTAGGAAAACTTAGCTAAAGGTAACCATTTTTCCCATGAACCTTTTGAAGAGATGACACAAGCCCTCAACATGTCTTCCAATATTTGATTTACACGTTTAGTTTGCCCAGAGGTCTAAGGGTGATAGACAGAACTTCTGACTAAGTTGGTGCCTAACATCTTGTGCAAATATTCCCAAAAACGAGCAGTGAACTGAGGCCCTCTATCAGACATAATGGTCCTTGGTACACCATGTAGACATACTATGTGGGAGAAATACAACTCAGCATACTCATGCGGTCGATAGTTGGTTCTGACTGGAATGAAATGTGCAGACTTGGTTAGGCGATCCACAATCACCCATATGGAATCAAAATTCTTATGAGTAGGTGGAATTCCAACAATAAAATCCATGCTAACTTCTTCCCACTTCCAACCTGGAACGGACAGTGGTTGAAGCAGCCCAACAGGTTTCAAATGAACAACCTTAACTCAGCAACAATTATCACATTTAGCAACATAAGCTGCAATTTCCTTCTTCATTTTGGTCCACCAAAAATGGGTCTTCAAGTCCTGATACATTTTACTACTACCCAAATAAATGTACAGCTTGGAAGAGTGAGCCTCACCTAAGATCTGGTTTCTAAGTTCCTTATCCTTTGGCACTACTAGTCTGTCTTTAAACCATACAACACCGTTCTCATCTATCCTGAAATGCTTAGTCTCTTGCTCTTTCATCTTTCTTTTGATGTGGAACACATCGGGATCGGTCTTCTGAAGCTCGACGATCTTGCTCTCAAGAGAACAACAGATCATAATATTGTGCAGCATAGTAGGATGTAACAAATTGAAGCCATCTTCTAATAGAGAATTGCAATGAAACTTTCTGCTCAAAGCGTCTGCAACAACATTCGCTTTGCCAGGATGATAATGTACATCTAAATTGTAATCCTTGATCAATTCTAGCCATCTTCTCTGTCTCATATTCAATTCAGGTTGAGTGAAGATATAGTTAAGACTCTTATGATATGTGTAGATATGACACACATTGCCAAGCAAATAGTGTCTCCAAATCTTCAATGCATGGGCAACCGCTCCTAATTCCAAGTCATGGGTTGGGCAATTGACTTCATACTTTTTTAGCTGACGTGAGGCATAAGCAATGACTTGGCCTTCCTGCATGAGAACATATCCCAAACCGGTACCTGATGCATCACAAAACATATCAAAAGGTTTCTCGATATCAGGTTGTGCCAAAACAGGAGCTGAAGTCAACAAAGTCCGTAAAGTGTGAAAAGCAGCTTCACACTCCGGAGTCCACACAAACTTCTCATCTTTCTAAAGCAATCTTGTCATTGGCTTGGTGATTTTGGAGAAGTTCGGAATGAACCGACGGTAGTAACCTGCTAAACCAAGAAAACTCCAAATTTCATGAACTGAAGTCGGGGCCTTCCAATCCATAACTTCTTGAACCTTAGAGGGGTCTATGGAGATCCCATTTTCTGACATCACGTGCCCTAGAAAAGGTACCTTCTAAAGCCAAAACTCACACTTGCTAAACTTAGCATACAACTTATGTTCTCTTAGCCTAGTTAGAACAACTCTTAGGTGCTCTGCGTGATCCTCCTTGTTTTCTGAATAGATCAGAATGTCATCGATGAACACAACCACGAACTTATCCAGCTCAGGCATGAACACTGAATTCATCAGATACATAAAATATGCAGGAACATTTGTCAGCCCAAAAGACAAGACCAAATGCTCATATAGGCCATACCTAGTGGAGAAAGCAATTTTAGGTATGTCTTCCAGCCTGATTTTAATCTGATGGTAACCAGATCTCAAATCAATCTTGGAGAACACCTTAGCCCTTGACAACTAATCAAACAAGATATCAATTCAAAGCAAGGGATACTTGTTCTTGATCGTTATGGTATTAAGTGGTCGGTAGTCCACACACATCCGCAAGAATTTGTCTTTCTTCTTCACAAATAAGGTGGGACAACCCCACGGAGATGAGCTAGGTCGAATGAGACATTTCTCTAAAAGCTCTTGCAATTGAACCTTAAGCTCGGCTAGCGCATTTGGTGGCATTCTATATGGCCTCCGAGAGATGGGTGCTATACCTGACAATAACTCAATTTTAAACTCTACATCCCTGTCGGGTGGCAACATGGGCAATTCATCTAGAAACACATCCAAAAACTCACATACCATCGGAATATCAAGGAGGATCGAGGTCTGAATAGCACAAGCTAAGTTTTGGAGATCAAAACTCCTAGGAAGTGGCACTAGGAAAGCATTGTTACTCTAGGGTTCCCTCAACATGATGGTTCTAGTCGAAGTGTCAATGAGAACTCCATGGCCACTCATCCATTTCATACCCAACGATTACATCTATCCCCAACCCTAGTGAAACTACAAGATCTAAGGTATACTCTCGGTTGCTTATTGAGATGCGCATATCTCTGACTATCTGGTTGGTAGAGATATTATTTCTGGGTGCACTTATGCAATAACCACCCTTATCTATAGTAACTACCCCCTGATCATGCTTGGATGTAAATGTTTGACTCATAAATTAATGTGAAGCTCCAGAATCAAACAAAACAACTGTGGGGTGTTGGTTTACAAGAAACATACCCATAGTAACAACTTCACCTGAAGGGATCTCTTCTAGGGTGGTATAGTACACGTGTCCCTGACGTGCATTTGGATTACCCTGCTTCTGGTTATTGTTCTTCTTGGGATAGAGGCAATTTCTTGCCCAATAGACAGTCTTGTTGCAGTTCCAGCATGGCATGCTACTAGGTGGAACGCTGGAGCTTCCTTGTCCTATGCTACCCTTTAGTAGGGCAACAGAAAAGGCCTTGCGATACACTTTCTGGGTCTGACTGGTCTGTACCTTCTTCTAAGGTGGTCTATACTTTGGAGCAGGTGGGCGAAACTGAGGTCTCACAGCAATAGAAGCTTTTGACTGAGATGCACCTGCTTCATAAGCTCTCTTATGACTCTTAGATGCTGAATATATGTTGTTCTGATTCTCCTAAGGTAAAGTATCACAAACAAACTCATTGAAAGTGGCACACTTGCTATTAGCTAGAGTCTTCATCAGCTTCGGACTAAGCTCTCTCTTGAAACTAACAATCTTCTTTGCATCAGTGTCAACAAACTCTATGGCATACCTTGACAGATTGTTAAAGGCATGTAAATACTCAGTTAGGCTCTTGGTACCCTGTGTTAGCTTCATGAATTCTGTATGCTTCATGCTCATAAGACCCAGGGGAATATAATGTCCCCTAAATGCAGTCCTAAACTAGTTCCAGGTAATTTGAGCATTCGCAAGCAAAGTGGATCGATGATGACTTCACCAAATGCCTATAGGCCCTAGCAGCTGGTGTGAATTGTATTATGCCTTTAGGTGCTCTATGACCCTTAAGAGACGGAACTTCTGTTCAATTGTATTCGGCCATTCATTTGCCTATAATGGCTCCTCTGCTTCCTTAAAGATAGGAGGCTTGGTGTCAAGAAAGTCCTTAAAATTGCTGAACTGGTTAGGTTTAGGCCCTTGGCCTTGGTCCCTTCCTCGTCCATGGCCAACATTCTGTGCAAGACCATGCAACACTTCTCCCATGGAACATTGGGTTTCCATGAACTGGGCCATCATCTCCGCTGGCGTGGGATGCGGTGGTGGTGGGAGGTCCTCATTGTCATTGCCACGAGAACCACTACCACCCTCATCATCTCCACCAGTTCCCCTACGGGTGCGCGTCATCTGCAGAATTGCAACCACAAGTAATTATTGATGATGTTAGAAAAATTATAGAGGAATTATATAATTATGCCAAACTGAATTTACTGGAGAGAATTTACATTCATACAATAAAATAGAGGCATAATAATTCATTTCCACAACACAACATCACCAATTATATTACTTAGTGATCACACAATGCATTCTCGTACATGCCAAATACTTGCCAGCACACAAACTAGACATTTATTATGGTTCAACAACGACATAGATTAAACATGTAAGGTTCTGAGATTACATCAAAGGAGTACATCATGAGATCAAAACCTAAATTACGAGTTCAATACATAAAGGATCGAAGATAGAGAGCTAGCGCATCTAGCTAGATACTATAGCTAAGCTACTCCTCGGGGTGGTCGCTGTCGATGTCGGACACATCATCACCGTGGTCATCCTAAAAAATCTCAACCTCCTCCTTAGGCTTAGCCTCGGCGTCCACCTCCATGCCATCATCCTCAGCAATCAACACATTGGGATCTTCTTCCATCGCTGGAGCTCGAGGAAGAATTGGGTTCACCATGTTGAGATGATGAACATCTAGCTAAAGCTCCTCAATCTGGCATATGAGTTCCTACTCTCTGCAATCAAACTCCATTGCTTGCCTAGCAGCCTTAAACACAGTCTGGATTCTAGCTACCTCCCTAGCCTCAGCAAGGCAAATGACCTCGTCCCTCTCAGCACGGACGTCCTGTATCTCTGCCCTAGCTACATCTCTTTCTACAACATCATTTACCAACTAAACCCAGCAAGCTTCCAAAGTTGTAATAGCATTATCAGTTTCCCACTGAGCCTCTCTAGCTGCCCTTCTATGCCTGCGCACATGCCCTCACAGCTGGCGTTGCGCGGCCTGTGCTCACTGGAGCTTTAGCATGCAACTGATGTAGCTGTCTTGGCAGGAGTAGAACATCTTCAGGACGGCAAACATAGCGATCATAGCAGCACTTGAGCTCTTTGCTCGCTCATCACGGTCTCTCACCAGTGCATTACTTTCCGGCTGCATCCAAGCGGTCACCGATGGATCCACCCGGGGAAAGGTTCCCGTTGGACCATTGACGAGCTCATCACCAAACTCCTAACAGATCTCACTCAGTGCCTCCAAAGCTACCACTTGGGCACCTTCCTAAGCAGACTTCCCATCTGACTCAATACTCCAACCTTGCCACTGTGGATTGTCTGCACGGGCTGGAATGGTCACCCGCACATCATACCACGGCTGCCCCTCAGCTGCCACTTCCCTCTAGAAGTAGCGGGGTGGCTCAGCGTACCCAACTGAGTTTAGCACCATCCACAGCATGGTAGGAGTGCCAAACATAGCTAGGAACGTGTCACTGTGGGCGGGGCTCCTAGTGCTGCCATCTATAGCAAAGTGTGCAACTCTTGTGAGAGGATATCATACGTGAGAAGAAATTTAATGAATGGGGTAAGCAATTATAAGGGAGGGAGGAATGCAAAAAAATGTAAATGCATGAGTGAACATGAAGCATGCACGTTCCATACGTCCTCACGAATCTTAGAAAAAATTTAAAATTCTAACGACATACACGGTGGCATGCATACGTTCTCTCAATATGTGTAACTAATCGGGCTACACATTTCGCTGTTAGTGTACCTGCACAAGAATTTCATTTCAGCCCAACCCAACACTTATATATGCAAAAATGTAAATCTGGGCTCTAGGTTGCAACTAAAAAATTTCATATATATATACCCATACATATACTTCCGTATCAAAGCTACCCGAAAGTAAATATGTGCCATACATACATATAAATATACATCTACAACCGTATCAAAGCTAACCCACAATTAAATACCTTAGTATATATATATGAGAAATATATATATACCGCAGTACCAAAGCTACCTCTCCCCTTAGACCGCACACTCACCCTTGCGGTCTTGCCACTCTTACCTTGGGTGTAGAAGCAATTGATCCATACGTTACCACTCAAGTGAATGACATCCATACAATAGCACGCCGTATGGACGATAAAAGTAAAAAACCCCATGTTAGTACTTATTTAGCCACCTAATAGTCCTTAACTGGGCATAAAGAATATGACCACTAGCACACTCTAAATTTAAAATTTAAATTTTAACACACCTATATATAGCAATAAGTTATCAAACTGATTTTATAAAACAAAACCTTTGTTTTAAATACCCATATGAAAAGTTTAGTGTTGAACCTTGCTCCGATGCCAGCTATAACAGAACCATTCAATTTATAAAAGCACAAGTATAATAGCAATCACCAAAGTGATCAAACTATCATACTTGAGCCCATATAAACCCAGTAGTCCGATGAAATCACGAAGGATCTCAAACAAACCAACATACAAACCAAGATCGTACATGATTCAACATAACCAGTCACATGTTACATCATAGTTCACACATAGTTCACAAGTATCTCACATACATTGGAGTTCACATAGTTATTAGAAACCAAGTTCAAATAGCCAAAGCAAAGTAGTTTGACATTAACATCACACTGAGTTCAAATATATGCTAGTACCACGGTCATTTCTAGCAAAAGCAAAACAGAGAGGATATCTTAGGAGTACCATGCCCCATGGTTTAGTCCTCATCCACGGCAGGATGAAGGCGATTCTTATAGTACCCATGATACATCATATCATCTACAACAAGAGGGAATAAACCCTGAGTATGAGAATGAACTTAGCTAGACTTACCTGTCACAAACTAGAAATAATATGACACCAAGGAGTATGCAAGGCTTTATCTGTGGAGTTAACTTGACAACATTTTGCATAAAAGCTTAAGTAACATAACTTAGAGATTTAATACCTCTAGCATCAATTTGAATACCTATTCAATTAAGCATCTCTAGATTAGCACCTGTACTAGAGTAATCATGTGATTAAGCTAATCAAGCATTAGTAACCATATCTAGTGTATTAATTTGGGCATCATCATAACCATCAACTTCCATCAATTAATGATACATTGCCGCTGCTCAGTCAAGTTCTCACTATCCAGAAGAGATGGCGACTCGAATCGATTCCAACCAGCTGGGGAGTTATTCCTAACGCAAACCCATAATTCCCCCATCGGGGTC
The DNA here is from genome assembly GCA_904845875.1 of Miscanthus lutarioriparius. Taxonomy (NCBI): domain Eukaryota; kingdom Viridiplantae; phylum Streptophyta; class Magnoliopsida; order Poales; family Poaceae; genus Miscanthus; species Miscanthus lutarioriparius. Next base: position 56,181,893 of record CAJGYO010000011.1, on the reverse strand, counting down.
ATGTCGGGTCACCTTTGGTACAATTTAGGTACAGTCGCAGGTCCGATCAGCGTCGTACCCTCAATGATACTAGTCTGCCAGGAAGTTTAGGCTTGGCCTGCCCTTGGACTCACGCCACTGGCTCCCTACACATCCTTACTGTCTCCAGTGTGCTTACTTTCACTTCCCAGGTCCTAGCCTGAGTTGAGCTTCTCGGCTTTGCGGTCGGAACAACTTATTCGGCCAACTAAGTGCTAGGCATGCGTTTAACATGACATGAGGACGTACAGCGAATCGGTCCTTGACCGACATAGATGGGGATAAATAGGCATCAAGACCTCCATGCCTTGTTGCTTCTCTATCATAATCCCACCTGGTCTCCTTTTTATTCATCAACACATGGTTATTTCCATGATAGCAATTATAGCCAACCGTGATCAGATATCTACCTATATCTTGTAGGTGACAGGAAATCACCCGACTTCTACCAGACTAAGCATGGCTAAGCATATATTCGATCCTAGAACTACAAAGGATTCAAGATATATTTGTTTGGACAAGGAAAATATATGCAGCAAGTGTTTCCAATCAAGTCCTATAACCAATGCATCAAACATAAAGGACGCAAGTGATATTTGTAAACACATAGGAGGCTTATAATGCTCCGGGGCTTGCCTTTCTAGAATGAGGAATGTTGGTGGTCAGGACACTTAGGAAGATCTTCCACGTTGACTCCTCCTTCTGCATGAACCTCCTGCTCCTGGGTTGCCTGTTGCTCCTCCTGATGCTTGGGTTTGAACTCGAGTAGAGTCACTCCTTCTTAGGAACCTATTGCATGAATATGCACAAATAAGTATCATGAATGCATAAGAGATGAGATGATATGATAAATTGTATATGCATGAGCATGGTTATCCACAAGATGTATAATAAGTTTAACATTCGTTGACCAAGTAGATGTATAACTTTCTTCTAGTTGATCTTTACTGAGTAGGCGCATATCTCTTCTATAGTACAAGAAACATACACTCACCAAGCTCTAGTAACCTAAGGTAAAGTTGTTCACCATCAGTAAGAGGCTTAGAATCAGCAGCTAACAACTAATCTTAATTAGCCTAAGCATCTACACAAGCATCACATAAGATAAACAATTACAATTTGACTTAGTCATTTCCTACTGTAAACAACAGCTACTTATTTTGGCCATATCTGGAGTTATACTCAACCAAATACTATGATCTTGGACTTTTTGGAAAGCTTATAAAACTACCTACAACTTTCCTATAGTCATCTCAAGATGATTCAATGGCTATCAAGGTCAAACAAAGCAATTTCCTAGATCTTTCTAGAAATTCCAGAGAATACGCATTTCTGGAGACCAACTTCTAATAGCTATAACTCTCAAACCATTTAGCCTATTGCCATGAAAATTTGACACAAGAAATATAAGTAAGTTATCTACAACTTTGTTATTTTCAAGATTCATAGCAAACATTATTTTACCAATGCAATTTACTTAACAACAAAAATTGTCCAAAATAGTCACTAGAATTGAATTATAGAGCAATTAATATTTCACTGCGTACAAGCAATCAAATTTGGGCACAACCAATGGTACCAACAGTTCATAGATATCATATACACTTTCAAAAACATAATGGTCAAGCCCAAATAAATTATTTAAATGTCTTTATTAATTTATTTGGACACTAAGGTGAAATACCGAACATATATCTAAAGTGCACAGTAAATTCTGAGAAAATTACAATAGCCTACATATGACCCCAAAAGTCTTCTGTATAAATTTCATGCCATTTGGATAAGTATAGACAATTTGCATAGGCTTATTTTAGCAAAAATAGTTTATCCTAGTGAAAAGTATCAAACAACAGATTTAATATTTTTCTTACTTTTATCCTAGCACTATAATACTGTGTAAAAATTTGCATGATCATTAGTTATGTATTTTTACCCCATTTATTTTCACTAGAAACTAGCAATTATTTAAGATTAAATAGAAAGACCATATTCCAATATGCTTACTGTAGGTTTAGTCTTTTTCTTAGCTAGAGCATGTCAACACAAGATCAACAAAATTGAAATCACAATTTATCACTTTCCTAGCTCAAGGTATGCATTTTCCAAGATATAAACTACTTTTAAAAGCACCTATCTAGCTCAGTTTAATTCTCCTAAAACAATATTCCAAACAGTAGGTTTAATATTTTTATCAAATAGTACACTTCATTATGAATCCAACAAAATTTGGTTCACTCAATTTGGACACTCCTAGCTCTAGATATGAATTTTGGAAACATGTATTCAAATCTTTGAGAAAAATAAGAAAATCAAAGAACACACAGACTGACAGATAGGGCCCACGGTCAATGAGGCCCGCTCGTCAGTGAAATAGAGGCAGGGGACAGAGGTTGACCGGTGATAGGTCACCGTCGACGAGGTCACCGGTGATGAGGTTTCCACCATCATGTTCCCCACCCTCTCGCGCACCTAATGGTACACTCGGTTGGCTCGGCGGATAACCGAAGTTACCTCGCCGGCGAGCATGGCGGACGACAGTGGTCGCAAGGTGGTGCACCGGCCATCTTCGACGACGACATAGCAAGGTAAGCATGGCTACGGCTTCTGTGGACTCTAGCGGAGCTCCCAGGTTAGGTCTAAGCCACGACAGAGCGGTGGTGAGGTCTGGCCGCGTGCGGGGAGCTGGGCGGCGCTTGGTGCACGACGGTGGCGCTTGCTGTTCCAGTGAGGGGCTATCGGAAACCTGCCTCCTTCATTAGCTACGGATCTAGAGCTCAATGTGACTCGGTAATGGGCACCAGAGCGGGCTAAGGGTCACCGGTTAGGGTTGGCCACAACGAGCTTGAGCTCGTGGCCATGGCTGGCGCGCGTGGTGCGGTCGCATGTTCCCACGCGGTGGCAGCGGTAGCGGTTAAATGGATGGTGGATCTAGTTTCTATGGCCTACAACAAAGACCAGATGAGGGAGAGAGAGAGTGGAGGTGCACGGGTTATGGCTGGCCACGGATGAGCTCGTGCTCGGTGGCGCACCGTGGCCATGGCCGTGACGGCGACTCGGAATGTGGCCTCACTTGGGCTCAAGTGGCTACAATGGCATGTCGGGGAAGTAGAGCAAGTCATGGTAGAGCTATGCGCATGACGGATTGAACAGTAGGGCTGCGGTGGTGGCGTGCGAGCATGGTGGAGGCGTGCGATGATGGAGACAGTGGCGCTGCTGCTTACTCTGCATGCACGGGAGAGAGAGCAGTGCGCGAGTGGTAGGGGAGCAGCAGGGCGCAGCCCTCTTGTCCGCACACTGGCCTGACCTGTTCGGCTATCGTTGGCGTACGACCACCACATGGTGGCCATGGCCTAGCGCGGTCGGCCACTGACGGCACGGCGTTCGTGGCCATCAGGCTTTGATGAATCGATTGACAACGTGACTTCCACCACCCCTATCTCCTAATCCATTCATCCTTTGCAAAAACTTCATTAACAAAAGTGCTAGAGCTACATCTAAACTCCAACTTTGCTTTAGGGAGTAACATCTAATTCGTCATGGTTTTCAAACTGCAAAGCTTCAAAGTAGGTCACATCAAAACTGAAATCAGCTTGTGAGCAAATTTTTCTAAGTTTGAAAACAACATTTTTTGATTCTTGTGAGCCCTATTTGACCATGTTAGGGACTGAATTAGCTCATGACCCTTAAATAAAGTTTGTTCCACATAAGATAAGCTACAACTTTTATTAAGGGTGCACTGCCATAAAAACACTCTATGCTATAGTTCAACTTTGGTCAATGTAGGATCATGAAAATTGGAGTTTCTAGAATAACTATGACTTGGAGGCTGTTTTGGTCCATGTCATGAATACCAAACTTGTTCCATGTACCACCCTAAGTGTGTCTAAGGTGTTTTAGTGATCAACATCAACCACTTGCATTAACAAGCATGACCATAAAGCATACACATGTTGCAACATAGAATAACAAAGGGTATGTTTCATATGTTTCATATGTTTATACTCATCCATGAATGAATGATGCTTATGCTCATGCAATGCAAGTGCAAAAGTGCAAGCCTAACACCTAGGGTGTTATAGGATCTTCATGTGTCCCATTCTTTTTTTTCAATTCTTTTTGCATAGCCTTGCTGTCTCTTTCTAGAAATATGCTAGGAAGATCATATTTTAGAGCATGGAGTATTTATTTGTTGGTGATGGAAAACATGTTGTAGCATATTCCCAGTGTAGGAATAGCTGATTATTTGTGGCGTGTACGTGAGTTTTAATCTTGGTAGCATGAAACATCTCTCAATAGGGGTCACAAAACTTGACCAAACTCAACACAAAGTAAGAGGCATAAATGGAAGGTTTTGTCATGTATGATCATATATGGCCTTGGTAGATATTTGAATATCATTCAAGGAGCATGCTATTTGAATTTTGTTTTGTAAAATAAATCCCAAGTACTTTGCCAGAAATGAGCAAGCGTCATGTCATCCTACTATATCTCATTCATCAATTACTTAGATAAGATGGGTTCCCTATTGATAAGTGTTCACAAGTTTCTCAAGAATATTAGCAACGAATAAAAAGTATGCAAACTTTTAATCATAGGAAGACATGGAGATGGAGAATTTCTTCTTAATTTTTTTTTCAATTTTTACAGCTTTCATTGAATATGGAGTGAGAGAGTGAGAGGTGCACAATCCGAGTTTGAATTTGACCACCTTTTTGTGCAACTGAGTCAGAGGTGAGTGTGGTTCCTCCCCCACACTTATTTTTTTCCTGTTTTTATTATGACAAAAAGAACAATAATACAAATGCAACAAATATTTCTAATAATAAAATTTTTATTCAATTATAAAATGGTAGGCGCATTACATGATTGGAATTTAAATATGATTGGAATGGAAAAACTTGAAATATAAAGATGCACCTAATTTATTTAGCGGAAGTGGCCTAGAGAGGTTCATCTAGAGCATCAACCACTCTTGCTGCCATAGCCATCTTAGCTAATTTCTGGTTGAGCTTGCAGTGCAAGCTGTTGATGTCATCGACCAGATCTCTAATTTTGAAGAGGTTCATGGCTAAGCTATCATTAAGGCCCTAGAGGAGATCTCGTAGGCTAGTGCTTTCGGAGCTAAGAGAGGCGATGGAAGGACCTTTAGAAGGTGCATCCTCCTCATCACTACTCTCATATTGCCCTGTGGGTCTTTTGATCGGCGGAAGCTTTCTAAACTTCTTGATTCCAAGGGGCGCTCCTGAGGATTCTGACTCTTTTCCTGATGGAACCGGCTTGCTCACCGGCTTTTTAGCCGGTTTGTGCATGAGCGCCTTCCCATATCCACCATCGGGTTTGCGCACGCCTACCACGGTGTAAGAAGGACTAGGCCTAGCGGAAGGTAGGGATGAACTAGCATGAGAGAATGAATTGCCCGAAGGTGTTACAAAAGAGTGGTTGCTAGGTCCGCTATCTTTGGGTGTGTTCCGCTTGAGGCCGATGGCGCCGGTGGTTGGTCGTGTTGGCAGCGCCTTCTTCTCCTTAGCGCCACCAAGGGGCGCTTTAGAATGCGTCGTGGTCTTGAGGCTCGAATCACCACTCATGGCATAGCTAATGATGGTGAGCAGTGCTTCGGTGATGAGCCTAGCTTCTTCCCTCACATAGGAGCTCTCGAGCACTAAGTCGATGGACGCTGAGATGCCATCTAGGTTGTAGGTGGAGCAAGACCCCATGTACAAGATGAGAGCAGGCTGGCCATGCTGGTATTAAAGCTTTGAGTGCTATGCGGAGGGAGAGAAGAACGCTTGAAACTTGGTGTGAAGCAAGGGAGAGGCTTGGGGTGGTTTATATACGAGCTCAGGCCTCTACCGTGAAGGAAATAAACCAAGCACCGCCATAGACATGATTCCCAGAGGATCAATGAGAGGTGGAAGAAGATTGGAGGCTAGAGGAGCCACAGGTGGTGCGGCCGTACCATGGGTGCGCCCACACCCCTAGGTCCTCCTCCTGGCCTGAGATTTTGTCTAGGTGCGTGTGCATGCATGGTGATCCTAGAGATGCTGGTATTAGATTTTTATTCACTAGGATCAGCGAGTGATAGCCCAAGATGCCCAAGATCATGATGAATCAAAAAGGATATTCAAAATAAAAGTCACATGATCTTGTAATTATGAATGGATATTCATGTATCAAGCAAGATTGAGCAAGGATCATGGTTTGTCTAGTGAGGGCATATAGGTCATCTAGCCATGATTGCTTGCTTAGAAAGATAAAGCAATATTTTTAAATTTTAAGTAAATGAAACAATATGTTAGCATGATTATTTTAAATTTTTATAAGCATTGAATGAATTTATCAAAAGCAATTAAATCTATTCTATCTATTTCTAAGTTAGTGTTATAAGAAGTCCCTAGGAAAACTTTTAAACATTGACCGTTAACTTTGAAAATGTTAGCGTCATTGTCTTGGATGGTGATCGCGCCATGTGGCGATGTGTTGATGATGATGTACGGTCCTTGCCACTTGCTTCTTAGTTTTTCTTCATCGAAGAGTTTGACTTGAGAGTTCAATAGTAGAACCATGTCTCCCTCCTTGAATTCTTTGTATTGGATTCGGTGATTGTGCCATCTCTTAGTTCTTTATTTGTGGAGCTTGGCACTATGGTATGCCTTCTCTCGCCATTCTTCTAGCTCGACCATTTGTTTTTCTTGATTCCTGCCAGCTAGCTTCACATCCAAGTTCCAGCTCTTTATGGCCTAGTGAGCTCGGTGTTCAAGCTCAACTGGTAGATGGTAGTTTTTCCATAGACGAGCTAGAATAGTGACATGCCAATGGGAGTTTTATAAGCTATTCTGTATGCCCAAAGTGCATCAGGTAGCTTATCTTTCCATCCTTTTCCCAATGCATTGATCGTTTTCTACAGAATATTTTTTATCTATTTATTTGAGTTTCTGCCTGACCGCTTGTTTGAGGATGGTACATGGTGGCAATGTTTTGCTTGGCCCCAAGCTCTTTCAGAAAGGCTCTGAAGGTTTCGTCGATGAAGTGAGACCCTCCGTCGCTTATCACCATTCGTGGTGTTCCAAAGCGAGGGAAGATTACTTCATGAAACATCTTCCTTGCGTGCCTAGCATCAGTAGCTCTGCATGGTAGGGCTTCCACCCATTTTGACACATAGTCAATGGCGATAAGGATGTACTCGGTGTCATGGGACTTTTGAAATGGCCCCATGAAGTCAATGCCCCAAACATTGAAGATCTCCACTTGTAGATTGTAGTGGAGGGGCATTGTGCTGAGAGCTGTGATGCCACCTTACAGCTGGCATTTTTGACACCTTCGAATGAACTCATTGGTGTCTTCATACATCATTGGTCAAAAGAATCCGCACTGCCAGATTTTGGCTTGTGTGCAGAATACTCTGTAATGGCCTCCGTACGGTGCTGCATGGCATTTCTCGATGATTTGCAAACCTTCTATTGTTGGTACACATCTCCTCAATAGGCCATTAGAGCATACCCTCTATAGGTATGGGTCATCCCAAAGGTGACGTCTGCTTTCTGCTTGCAGCTTTCTTTTGTTTTCGCTCGGTGGTACGTATCCTAAAACCATGAAATTCATGATGTTTGCATACCACATGTTTGTATCCATCACCTTTAGTAGCATATCGTAACGTAGGAAGTCATTTATTGGTAGTTCATGCATGTTAGTGACTTGCAAACGTGATAGATGATCGGCGACAGTGTTCTCTACTCCCTTTTTATCTTTTATTTCAAGGTCAAATTCTTGGAGTAAGCGAACCCATCTTATTAATCTAGGGTTAGTGTCTTTCTTAGTGAGTAAATATTTAAGTGCAACATGATCAGTATAAACGATAAGTTTTGCACCCACTAAGTAAGACCTAAACTTGTCGATATAAAAAATGACTGCTAAGAGCTCTTTTTTGTAGTAGCGTAGTTAAGCTTTGCTCCTATCAGTGTTTTGCTAGCGTATGCGATTGTGTGATGCTTCTTATCTTTGGTTTGGCCAAGGACCGCACCAACAACATAGTTACTAGCATCACATAAGATCTCGAATGACAGCGACCAATCTGGTGGTTGGATGATTGGCGCTGAGATGAGTGCTTTCTTAAGAGTGTGGAAAGCATTTAAGCACTCATCTGTGAACTCAAAAGGTGCATCCTTGGCTAATAGGTTCATGAGGGGTCTAGCGATTTGTGAGAAGTCCTTGATAAACTGCCTATAGAACTTTGCATGACCTAGGAAGCTGTGGATTCCTTTTACGGGGGGCGGTAGTTGCTCAATGACCTCTATCTTAGCCTTATCTACCTCAATCCCCCTCTTAGACACAAGGTGCCAAAGAACGATGCCTTCACGGACCATGAAATCTCACTTTTCCTAATTAAGTACCAGGTCCTTCTCTTGGCATCTTTGCAAGACTTTGTCTAGATTCTCTAGGCAATGGTCAAAGGTTTTGCCATAGACCAAAAAATCATCCACGAAAACCTCCATGATTTCTTCTATCATGTTTGAGAAAATAGACATCATCCACAATTGAAATGACACGGGCATATTACACAACCCGAACGACATTCTACGATAAGCGTATGTTCCATACGGGCATGTAAATGTTGTCTTGCTCTTATCATCGGGGTGGATGGGAATCTAATGATATCCTGAATACCCATCAAGGAAATAGAAGAAAGAATGCTTCGCCAACCACTCTAACATTTCATCAATGAAAGTCAGTGGGAAGTGGTCTTTCTTTGTTGCCGCATTGAGTTTCCGATAATCAATACACATTCTCCACCCCATGACGGTACGTTGTGGAATTAACTCATTTTTATTGTTTTCAACTACCGTCATGCCTCCTTTCTTTGGAACCACTTGGATGGGACTAACCCAGTCGCTATGTGGTATGGGATAAATTATCCTGGTGTGAAGAAGTTTGAGGACTTCCTTCTTCATGACTTCCCACATCGCATTATTGAGCCTACATTGAGGTTCTCAAGATGGTGTACTCGAAGGATCAATCAGAATGTGATCGGTACAGAGAGTTGGACTAATCCCCTTAACATCTTGCAAGGAATACCCAAAGACTGACCTATGTTTCTCTAAGATGGTAGTGAGTTTGGATGTCTCCACATCAGAAAGCTTATTGCTAATGATTACAGGAGTTTCTTTGTCGCCATTTAGAAAAGCATAGCGTAAGCCAGTAGGCAGGGGTTTTAGCTCAACCGAAGGTCATGCTGGTGCTTCCTCTTGAGGAAGATCTATGGTTTGTCCTAAGTCATCCTCTTCTTCTATGAAGAGTTTTGCATCTTTTTCTAAGGATGACTTGGGAGAATCAAAGGGTAAAACTGACATAACTTCCTTGGGCAGGTCAAGATGGGGGAGAGATTCTACCACCGAGTTTTTGGCTCGAGTGATTGTTGGTGCTTCTTAGCTTAAGCAGAAAAGTCCACAAGCGCACGGAAGTACCGTTGTAGCACTTCACCTGGAAGTATTCAGGGTATCGTATTTTCCCAAAGGAACGGTAGTGTAAGTAGTCTTTTGGCTAGTTTACCCAGGGGAACAAGATGAAGAGTAACTCAGGTAGTGAGGTTCTTCTAAGGGTTAAAACCTTAAGTGAAGATAACTTTGCCACTATAGACTCACTTCGGGCACCGGCTTACACTTGGTCTGTGTGGTAGAACCGCCTGAATTATATGGCCCACATGTGCCTATCATTATCTTACAGACTTCTGACTGCTGCACATAGGAGCCAGACAACTCCGGAAGTATGTTGGGTGTCCTCAAGGAACCCTGAATCATCCACTTTATCTTTTCGAGCAGGACTCCTTATAGAAGACATTGCAATATTACAATAGTTTGTTCAAATATATAAATATGTTACATTAGAGTAAACAATGGAAGTCTTACAAACCATAAATTTACAAATTGCTTAATTATGTTAATACAAACTATAAGCTTTAGCCAACTAGGCAGTAGGGTAGCATGATCGGTACCACTTAATACAACACTCAAAGGGATTCACCCTGTCCAAGGGTGCACAACAAACGCTTCGATTGCTGGCTCTCCTCCTACAACAAGGGTTTAACAAACCCTGAGTACAAAGGTACTCAACAATACTTAATCGACGAAGGAAAGACTCCAAGGATATGCAGGCTTACGGGGAACCAAGGTAAGTCTGTAGCAAGTATCAAGATTAACTTTTGCAAAAAAGCTTACTAATGATAGATCCTTACTTTTAAGGTTTTAGCTCAAGTTAAGTAATTATGAGTCTCTCATTTGCACCTGAGCTAGCTCAATCACTTCTTTAACCATCTCATCTCATGATCATAAGACTAATGTTTTAGTTATTAACTACGATGTAGAGCAGAGAATCGAGTCTCCTTCTCCGAGAAGCATAGCGATTTGAATCGATTTGGCCCAACTGGGGTTTCCTTACCACATGATATATGTAGGTCTAGGTCCGGACCCAAACCTACATATATCAACCCTCACTCGGATCCTCCAAAACATGAACGGTCCAGCGCTACCCGAGAGCACAATACTCCACCTCCTTGCTCCACTCCTAGTGGATTCACAGGATGTCTACATGCTACTCTCACCATCTCTCCACTCTCAGTGCATGGTTAGCCTTTCACATAATGGAATAGCCGAGATATTAGGCTTACCGGGGTATGTGGCCAGTACTACAAGGTCTCGACTCACAATAGGTATACAATGGTATGGTCCTCAATCGACACAGGTGGGGCACTATGTCAAGACTCCATTCTTGATGCAAGCAAAGAGTCTGCCCGGTCTCAAATTAAATTCATGATCATTATTAAACCTCAAGACCAACCCTAAGTATAGAACCATTATCTCATTGCTCAACTGTTATCAACTAGGCATGGCTAAGCATCATATAAACTGTTATAACTAAACAGGGCGACAAGGACAAGTATTGAAAGTCAAGGAAGGCAAGCAACAATTGGTATATCAATCAACTTGTTTACACCAAAATTTGGAAAGAAGAACGCAAGAACTCAAAGCTTCTAGGATTGTATCATCAAGAAATCAATCGGATGTGAATCGATATCGGCTGGTTTTGATGCAGTGTCAAATCGGCTATTTCATAGATGACATCAGCAGACAACGTCAATATACTACGTACGGATGGCGTCGGGGAAAATATGTCGGACTCTACAAAAAAGGAAAGATTATGGTCCAAGTTATTTTTAAGTTAGGAATGTTTTCTTTTATTCCAAGACTTGTAATGAGTCGTATTTGAGTATGATTCATGTTTAGGTTCCGGGTATAAATATTGGACCCCAGCTATTATGAAAAAGGACACACATCAATCAAAATCAGTCTTTACTTTTTTGGCTTCATGCCATCCCTTAGGAGTACGAGTAATGTAGCTTTTTGGCGAGTTCTTCAGCAAACATGGCTGCATCGACTGATCAACCTCCAGCTTGCTTGTGAGTTCCGTCATGACTCGTATTGTGCTTGTAAAGCTGCATCAGCTGATTGATCTTTTATGAGCCATAATATAAGTTAGTTATCGATCTGTATCATAGTTTGTAAGGCTACATCAGCTGATTGATCTCTTACGAATCATAATATAGATCAAAGTTATCGATCTTGAGTTAAATAACTTGTTGTTTCATACAATATCACTAGTTATCGAATCTGCTAAGATTAGTAAGATTTTCCTTGCTATTTTTGGTTGATTCACCAGTTATCGATTTTGCTATAATTAATGTTTTATTAATTATAACAAAATCACCCGATTTAGATAGAGATAGATTGGCATCATATCATCTTAATTGGTCTTCCTCGAATCTGGTCATGCTTCAAATCTTATAATCTATGGCTTCATTCTGCTAGATCGGCTGTTTTATCTCTATTCCAGTCAAACATAGTATGTATCCAAAGATGTGTTTCAATCTTGAATAAACTCACTAGTTAATGAGATCTAATCTAATGACACTACCATAGCTACATCGACCCGGTCGAACCTCACTGGTAAGACTTTAGATTAGAAATTATCGATTAGTGGTTTTGTTCATGATTGAGATATGTACTCTGTTTGTTTGCTATGTCTGCATCGGCTATTTTAGCCGATTGCCTATTCTCTCACGCTATAGCATGTTTTCATGAATCTGTCAACATATAGGTGGTTTCATAGATTCTTTGACTTTAGTTTGTTATCATTATCATAGTTGCATCGATCCGATCAATCCTCACTGTTGATGATAATAGATTAGATTCAGAGCATTTGTAGATTCATTTATACTAGACAATCGATTTGTTTACATGTTATATCCTTTCTCGTTAAACTTATCGACTCTATGCTTTATATCGATCATGTTCTATTTAGCCGATGATGTTTTCTGATGTTCCATGAGCATCATTTATTTTGATTCGTATCATTATCGTTTAATATTAGCCGATAATCCCTGATTCAAAGGTCTTCATTCCATGAATACGCTGGATATCGACTATTTAGTCGATTGCCCCATTGAATCGGCTATTTGGCCACATATTGGAACTGTCTGGTGTAACACCGACATGTTCCACCTTAAACTACTGATTATTCTCTCCTTGTCAATTGTAGGGTCAAATTGACTAGCATGCCTTTGGTACCGAAACTGACCGTTCTTGTGTTGAAGCTAAGCAGATCTTTGGGCTCACTCTGTCAAGATCATCCGACTTACTGTGTGTTGATCACATCGCCACATTTTTATGTCAACACATGTTTTTGGCACGCCCGGTGGGACCACAATCGTCATGGCAGCTCACAACAACAGGGACATTCTTATGGTGCTTTATGAAGACTTACTTGATGAGGATAAAGATGTCATTAGTAAAGCTATAGAGGAGTTTTAGAACAAGTGTTTGTTGTCCTACACCAAGACACGTGACAATAAAGTTGTTCAAAAATATCCACTACTATGAGTTTTGATACATGGGCAGTCAGATACAGATGAAGCTGATGATAGGCGCTTCTTTGTAGATGCTGTAAACAAATCTATTCATGTTTCCATGATGAATCATAATATAGCTTTCTTCAACACATTCCACAATACCATGAAAGAGGTGTTTCATGGATATCCAATTGATCAGATTGGACCGACTTATTACAACATTCCACATCCATTGACTCAGGGAACTAATCAAGCTAGTACTAGCCATCAAGAAGTAGCACTAGCTGGCAACGATGATGTCTAGGCAGTTTAGAGCTCATCTAAGCAAGTTCAGGGTGCTACTACTAATCAAATACAGTATAACCCTAGATCGTCGGTGCAACATGTGCAACAGTCGATGGGGCAAGTTCAGAATCAAATGGTTAATTTTGGCATATTAGGCCAAATACCACCGTTGGCTTAAAAAATAGCGCCATCAGTTCAAAGGATTCGTGGAGATACAGATCCCAATATTTACAATCAGAGACTTGAAGCAGCAAATCAGCAAAGGACTCAACAGATAGAGATTCTACAAGGAGATCATTATGGCACAGATTATAATACGCTTGATATGATTCCAAATCCAGGGTATCAAGATACCTAAAATTTTAATCCATAGATGGGTCAGCAATTGCAAAGAAATCCAAATTCAAATGTTGATGCGTTGTTGCTCAGAGTAATTGAAATGATGAAGAATCAGTTCGGTTTAAAACCAAAAGGGCAGACCTTTTCGTACAAACGTCCATATCCAGAGTGGTATGATTTGGTTGCTCTTCCTACAAATTATAGGCTTCCAGAATTTGCTAAATTCACTAGTCAATATAGTGCAAGCACGAAAGAACATGTCACTCGGTATCTTACCCAGTTGGGTGAAGCATCCATTGAAGAAGCTCATCGAGTTTGTTTCTTCTCTTTGTCCCTGTTAGGACCAGCTATCACATGGTTTTCATTGTTACCAGTTAATTCTATTACCAATTGGACTGACCTGGAGAAGAAATTTCATACATATTTCTATACTGTGACAAATCACAGATTTGACGATCATAAGGCAAAGAACTAATGAATCGGGTGCTGAGTTTCTTCAGAGGTTCCAAGAAACAAGAAATTTGTGCTTTTCATTGAATCTGACTGATGATCAGCTAGCTGCTTTGGCTGTTCAAGGAATGTTGCCAACATGGAGAAAAAAACTGCTTGGGCAAGAGTTTGACAATTTAGGTCAGTTGGCTCAATAGGTGGTTGCACTTAATAGCGAATTCAGAACACGCGCAGAGATACCTGATTCTAGAAGAATGCCGGAATCCCTGAAGCTTACAATCTATATTTAGTTGGTGATGATGGTGAGGATGATGAAGAAGAGGAGATTGTTGTAGCTGAATGTAATTGGGGTAAGAAGATAGTGATGGTTTCAAATCCTTGGGGAAAAGGAATTCAAGAAAGTTATGATTTTAACATCACAAAATCAGACAAGCTCTTTGATTTCTTGCTTGAGAAAAGACAGATCAAATTGCCCACCAATCATGTTATATTACCTCTTGATCAATTGAAGAATAAGAAGTTCTGCAAATTTCATAACACTACTTCTCATTCTACTAATGAGTGTAGAATTTTTCGGCAACATATACAAAGGGCTATTCAGCAAGGGAAGCTTAAATTTGATACACCTTAGAAGATAAAAGTTGATGATAATCCTTTCCCAAGGGATTAGAATATGGTTGATGCTAAGCTGCTCAGAGGGAAGACTAAAGTTCTAACATCAACTAGGGCCAAAGAAACTAGAATAGTTGATCCAGAGATGCAAATATCGGCTGATGAATATAGAGAAATTAAAAGGTGTCGTGACCAATAGAAAAGCTGATATGAGCAAGGAGAGACGTCAAGAAATGGGGTGATGAGGCCGTGTGTTACATCTTGAATTTTGTTGAATAAATGGCAACGGTAGAAAGAAAAAGGATTATCAGCATTGGTTAGAAGAGAATGAATATCAACGTCAACAAGAAGAGGAGAGGTATGAAAGAGAACAAGCTAAATCACATTGGAATTGTCCTTTTTCAGACATTGTTGGAATGAAGGTTTGAAATTGCCTACTAGAAATAATTGCCCAGAGTGTAGTGAACAATATTGTGAGTTTAGGCAATCTCAAGCCAACCGCCGGTCTATCCACGCTTGAATTGAGTATCATCATGATAATATGGATCGACGCTTAAAAAATAGAAGTGTTCATGATCGGCTTGGGAAGCGAGTTGTTGATCAAAATTGGGTTGATTATGATGAAGGTGATGAGGAAGAGTATGTTTGGCAAGAAGGGCAATGGTGTCTAGGAGGTTAAACAAGAAGTCAGAAAAGAAGGGTACAACGTCTAAGGAATAGAGAGCTAGAACAGGCTCAGAAATCTGGTAAACCTCAAGTATGGCGTGCTAAACAAACAGTCGATAAGGGTCAACCGTTGGCTAATATTCAAATGGATTTTCTTTTGCTGTCAGAATTTAGAGCACCAGCAGATCAAGAAGTCTATTCAGATTTTGATGAATCAAAATATGAGGAGATGGTTGCCAAATTAACAATGATACAACAAACTATATTTGATAAGCCAGTCAAGCATCGACACTTGAAGGCTTTATATGTGAAAGGTTTTGTTGATGGGAAGTCGATGAGCAAAATGTTGGTGGATGGAGGTGCTTCTGTTAATCTTATGCCTTATACTACTTTTCGCAAGCTTGGTAAGGGACCAGGAGATTTGATTGAGACTGACATGATGCTTAAGGATTTTGGGGGTAATGCATCCAAGACTAGGGGGGCAATGAACGTTGAATTGACAATTGGAAGTAAGACTTTGCTCACTACATTCTTTATCATTGATGGAAAGGGTTCATATAGTTTACTCCTTGGTTGGGATTGGATTCATGCAAATTGTTGTTTACCATCGACTATGCATCAATGCTTGATTTAGTGGCATGGAGATGATGTTGAGCTGGTTCATGCTGATGATTCTATGAGTATAGCAACAACTGACCTAGTGTATTGGGAACTAGAAGATTTTGAGTGTTTTTCTGGCAAGCAATGGGAAGGAGGCTTCATTAAGATCAATGATGATAGCCAACAGCCGATCCAAGCAGTCGGCTCTGAGGGTTTGTTTTAATGGATAATCCAATAGATGGTACAGATGGTAAATTAGTGCATGGCTTTACGTCGGCCGATAAATTAGAGGAAATAGATATTGGTTCTGGATATAGGCCTAGGCCGACGTTTGTAAGTGCTAAGTTGGATCCTAAGTATAAGTAAGAGTTGATAGATTTATTAAAGGAATTTAAAGAGTGTTTTGCTTGGGAATATTATGAGATGCCTGGTCTAGATCGATCAATTGTTGAACATCGGTTGCCAATCAAACCTAGATAACCTAGATATCGGCCATTCAAACAAGCTCTGAGGAGATTTAACCCAAATGTTCTTGGTGATATCAAAAAGAAGACTGAAAGATTACTAGAAGCAAAATTTATCTGACCGTGCCGTTATGCAGAGTGGATATCGAGTGTTGTTCATGTATATAAGAAAAATGGGAAGTTAAGAGTTTTCATTGATTTTTGAGATCTGAACAAGGCTACACCCATGGACGGTTATCCGATGCCAATAGCTGATATGTTGGTAGATGTAGTAGTCGGGCAGAAGGTTATTAGTTTTATGGACAACAATGCTTATATTTTGTAAATGCTAGAAGGGGGAGAAGAGTTTGACAGAGCGATCAATGAAAAATATCTAAAGAAATATTATCCTAGCGTTTGGATTAATACTTGATAGCTAATTTGTTCAGTCATCAGCTCTAATAGCCGGTACTAGAAAGGTATCGCCTTTAGTTCAAAAAACAGACCTGAAGGGGTGAAATCCAATATGACATGTATCGCCTATAGAGCAAAAAACAAACATTCATAATCATGATAATCGGATTTAGAGACGAGTTCATAAAGAAAGACTTTATTTATTGATAGTTTGTTCCTAGTACAAACTAATCAAAAACTTTATTAATCACATCTTGGGCGGATATGATGTCCACGATGGCCTTCGCCGCGTTGTCGAAGTTCTCGATCAAGTCCTCGTGCAAGTCGGGGTCCTCGGTCATCGGGAAGCCCGGCTCCATGGTGCAAAGATCATGCCCCGTTTGGACCTGCGCCGCGGCCAGGGCCACCGTCGTGCCGTGGTGAACGCTGTGGAGGGCGATCTCCTAGATGCGCACTAGGACGTCATGCAGGCAGTTGTTGAGGAGAGGGCCCCAGGCGTTGACGGCCACCGTAGCCGCGTTTACCACCAGTTGGAACCGTCAGGGCTGGCAATCATAGAAAACAAAGGGGCTATCAAGACAAAGATAGTGGAAATTGAAATAAGGGGTTTCTTGGAGTTCATCTTACCCGCCACCATGGCATCGGACTCGGCCAGCGACGCCCAAGCAGCGCTGGCCTCTTCCTCGGCAGCGAGGAGGGTGGCTTGAGAGGCCCTGAGGCAGATCTCAAGCTGACCGTTCTCCCGAGTTGCCTCAGAGTAACGGTCCTGGGACGCCCTCCACTCCCAGAGGAAACATCGGGCGTCGTCGCTGTTGTAGGAGTCAGAGGAGTCCAACGATGAATCCGGCATGGAGGCGGCAACAGGTGCAGCATTGGAGGGCTCATTGGCTCTAGGAGGAAGGGGACGAAGGCTGTCATTCAGGATGAACCTATAAACAAGTTAGAAAATTCATTGCCATGAGTAGAAGATGTTGATCTTGCCTCATACGGCGGAGGCGCTGGCTCATTGGTAGGTTCTCCTCTGAGACCTCTGCCACACACTTGCCCCGGTTGTCCTCGCTAACCATAGGGTCTGATTAGATCTAAAAGAGGACAAAAGGGAACCGCTATTGGTTTTGTGAAGATGGAAGATTGTGAGAGAATGGAAGCAGTTGCAAGTGTAGATGTGTTTGAGGCCAGAGCCTTTGGGTGGTATTTATTGCCACGAAGCGAGGTAGTAGATATCTCAGGACATGCAAAAGGCAATCGCAATTAATAGAAGGTGAAGCGCCGCTCCACTAATGTCGAAGAAAATGCGGCGTTGATAACTGAGGGCGGAAGATTGAAGGGCAAATTGGAATAAAGTCAGAGGTCTAGAATTGGCTATTTTCAAATCGGCTCTTTTAGCCAAAACAGGGGATAAATATATCGACAGGCTGGTTCTCAATAGTTTCACACAGGATATATATTACAAATAGTGACATTTAGATTACAAGTTCAAAACATCTAAGATTGCCTTCAAAGCTTTTAGCCGGATGGCGTCAACTTCTGCAATTTGTTGCTTGTCTTCTTCGGCCGATCCAGGAATGTTCTCAAGGCTACTGCGATTGGCCTTGCCTTCTTTGACCTTGGTCAACATCTCTTGTTTCTTCTGTTCGATGGCATTAGGGATCTGAACCAAGTTGGACTCATGGCAATTGATGGCGGCCTTCACACTTTCCTATTCTTTCTCAAGTTCAGCATGCCTAGCTCTTAGCTGATTCAACTCTGGTTCAATTCTAGAAGAGGAATTCTTCAGATTGTCAATCAGTTGTGCTAATTCTTTGGCTTCTTGTTTATTGGAATTCTTCTTGGCCATCAAAGCTTCACGGTCAGATAGATTCCTTTGAGCTTTTCTCACCTTTGGGGCTTGATCTTCAATGAGGGATAAAGGTGTCTAGGCTTCGATGAGATCTGGGGACAAATTATCCTTGATAGCTAAGAAGATTCTTCGCATTGGATCTGCATCTTGGACCAAATCGGCTATATCCTTCTCAAGCATTGGCAATATGTCCCTTAGCCGATTTCTAGTCTCTTTTGATAAAATCTCTTGGAGGGAGGTGGCTGATGAGCTAATCTCACATTCATCTATGTATTCTTCAAAGTTGAAGGAGTAGCTCAGAGCTAGAGAATTAAGTGTCTATTTATGAGCAAAGGAAATCTTATTAGGAGGATTGAATCAGTTGATAACAAGATAAATGGTGAAGTAAACACATTACCTTTCCTAGAAGAGGTTCTAGTTGAAGAGAAGGAACAGCCGATGATGTGCCAGCATCTTTTTCAATAGTCGTTTGAATTGGCTCTAGGTTTTTAGGGATAGCGTCTGCAAGCATCAAGGAGTGTTTTAGTTTGTGTTTGCTATGAAACGATAGATGAACATGAGAATTTCTTACCATCAACTATTTGCTGAGCTAGAGAATCGGTGGTTTGCTGAGCTAGAGAATCGGTGGTTTGGGCATCAGCGTAAGTAGAATGATCATTAGCTAGTGAATTATCAGACCTTTGTTCTTGTGCAAATGTCTTTTCAGGTAGAGTTTGACAAGGTAAATGGTTAGAAGAGAATAAAATTATATAAAATTAGGATGCTTGAGAGGATACCTTGGTAGCACTAGGAGGTGAAATAGAGAGATGCTCATCTTCTATCACCTGAGGTATGTTAGAAACAATAGTTGTTTCAACTATAATCGGTTCTTTAGGGGGAATAGCCGATGACAGGTTGGTGGATGCTGATTCAAGTGCCTGGGACAGTAGTTTAGCACCCAAAATAGACTGGGATGCAATAATTGATGGCTGCAAAAGGGAATTGGATCAAAAATTAAATATTAATGTGAGAAGGGAGATCAGTTGATTTACCTGAGCAGTTGATGGTTTGGTTCTACATAGTCTTTTCCCAGTGGTGGTTTCTGAGTCACACCTCTGGCTGCCTTACGTTTGGAAGACTAGTATGTAAATATTGAAGGAGCAGCTGGGGTCTTCATCAGCTTCTTTAAGATGGGTGCTATGGATCCCATTCTTGAGGCTGGACATGGTGGATAGTATTCTATGGGATGCCCCTTCTTGTCTGTGCTTGGGGGATCGAATTCGGTGTCCTAAAAAAGTTTGTTAGAACAGTTGGCAAGGGAATTTATTGAATAATTTTTCTAAAAAGGAATGGTAAGTTACCTCACTGTCAGAAGCAAAATCTTCATCTAGAGCTATGCATCTAGGATGGACTGACCCACAGAAGAGATGGGAGTGCCATTCTTGCCACTAGGAGTTTAACTGGTTGGAAGACAAGGTGACTCTTGTCCAGTCATGCAAGCAAAAGTAAGGAAGATCTGATCCTAGTTGAAAGACTCTTGAGGCTTCCATTACTTCACTGATACCTTCTCTTGGCTTACAGTGTATTCTTGAAAAATAGTTAAGGAGGCAGCTGACCAAGGCCGAATTGACGGGCCAAGTTGGAAGATTTTTTAGGAGAAGTGAACCGGTAGACATTTTGCGACGACCATGGCAAAATTCAGCTGGTAGTACACTGGGTTTGATGATGCAACTGAAAATTGCTGTAGCTGTTTCATCTTAGCAGCTTGATTCAAACAAAAATTTGACTGGTAGAACTAATTCATTGTCTTCATCTTCATCATAAGGCAGCCAAGTCATGATGTTTGCATCAAATTCTCTATAGAATTTCTTAAAGAGATGGCCTACATCAACAACAATTGTTATGTCTGATGCAGCTTAAACATAATTCATGCACTATCGAGTTCTTCCTTCTTTTCATTTGTAATCCTCAGCAAAGTTGGAAGAGGAAAAGCTCAGATTTCTAAGATCAGGTCTCACAATCTTGTGCATATATAGGTTCAACCATAGTTGTATCAACCACCAAGGGCCACTAATGGTATGCACTAGTTCATTCTTCAGCAACTAGACAACTACCTGGTGCATCAGATGATAAGCAGATCCTAGCAGGTATTTTCTTAGAGGGATTTCATTGCCAGCTGCTAGACGCTTTGCCAAGTATTTATGATTGCAAAGTTGGACCACAGGATGATCCATAAAAGATGAATCTTTCTAGCCACATGTTCAAGAAAGCTACATGTTCCACTTTGGCAACAGTTGATCTGTCTCCAATGTGGTTTAGAATGTAGCTTGCCCATCCTATGCAGTCTGATATTTTGGCTAATTTCTTGGATCCAGCACTTAAGAAGTCATAAGGTCGCATTGATCCTGTTATTCTAAGGCCGGTCAACATATAAACATCGACCAAAGTGATGGTCATTGGGCCATGACAAAAAACGAAAGCATTTAAGGTGTTGGACCAGAAGTAAGATGCAGAAATCAGAAGTGAATCATTCCTCTCTATTCTAGACAGTGAGAGTGTCAAGCATTGATTCAAGTCATAAATCTCCCAATCTCCAGCCTTTTCCTCCGATACCCTATGAAACCAATCTCTCCATCCCTTAGGCATTTTGGGCCAGTTTCTAAAAGGAGTTTTAGTGTTCTAGGAGGACAAATCTAGTGCAGATTGGTTGAAGGGGATTCGGTTGGTTTCTTAACTAATAAAGTCAGAAGGATCAGGGTCACCCATAGGCCCATAATAGACATTGGGAACAACAGCTGATGGAATCAAAATTTTATTCCTCATTTCCTAGAAACTAGATAGAATAAATTTAAGAAGAAAGGAAATACAGGGTAACGGCTAATACTTGGAAGACGGGAACTTGAAAGCATACCTCAGGGACGTGGTTGCTGGTCGCCATTGTAGCCAAAATGGATCTGAATCTGAGGAAGGTTACTTGAATAACAGCTTGATAGAGCAGAGGATTTGCTAGGGTTAAGGCCTTGGCGATGGCGGCTCTGGTTGTTGAGGCTTCCTCGAGAAAGAAGGGGAAAGCGAATAGGCTGAGTGAGTTGGAAATGATACTGTTAGGGTATTATATAAAATTTGGACCAAGAAGTCTGGAGTCACAAGTATATTTTGGAATAAACTGTTGCGACACGGTGAGCAGGTAAATAGAAATTTTGGAATAAAATCATTTTTATCCCAAAATTGGGGGCCATGTGTTTACACCAAAATTTGGAAAGAAGAACATGGGAACTCGAAGCTTCTAGGATTGTATCATCAAGAAATCGATCGGATGTGAATCGATATCGGCTGGTTTTGATGCAGTGTCGAATCGGCTATTTCATAGATGACGTCAGTTGACAACATCAATAGACTACGTACGGATGACGTCGAGGAAAATATGTTGGACTCTACAAAAAAGGAAAGATTAGGGTCCAAGTTATTTTTAAGTTAGGAATGTTTTCTTTTATTCCAAGATTTGTAATGAGTCATATTTGATTAGGATTCATGTTTAGGTTTCGGGTATAAATATTTGACCCTAGCTATTTTGAAAAAGGACACACTTCAATCAAAATATGTCTTTACTTTTTTGGCTTCACGCCAACCCTTAGGAGTAGGAGTAATGTAGCTTTTCGGTGAGTTCTTCATCAAACAGGGCTGCATCAACTGATCAACCTCTAGCTTGCTTGTGACTTCTGTTACGACTTGTATTGTGCTTGTAAAGCTGCATCAGCTGATTAAGCTTTTATGAACCATAATATAAGTTAGTTATCGATCTGTATCATAGTTTGTAAGGCTACATCAGTTGATTGATCTCTTATGAATCATAATATAGATCAAAGTTGTGGATCTTGTGTTAAATAACTTGTTGTTTAATACAATATCACTAGTTGTCGAATCTGCTAAGATTAGTAAGATTTTCTTTGCTGTTTTTGGTTGATTCACCAGTTATCGATGTTGCTATAATTAATGTTATATTAATTATAACAAAATTACCCGATTGAGATAGAGATAGATCGGCATCATATCATCTTAATTGGTCGTCCTTTGATCTGGTCATGCTTCAAATCTTATAATCGATGGCTTAATTCTGCTAGATCGGCTATTTTATCTCTATTCCAGTCAAACATAGTATGCATCCAAAGACATGTTTCAATCTTGAATAAACTCACTAGTTAATGAGATCTAATCTAATGACACTACCATAGCTGTATCGACCCGGTCGAACCTCACTGCTAAGACTTGAGATCAGAAATTATCGATTAGTGGTTTTGTTCATGATCGAGATATGTACTCTGTTTGTGTGCTATGCCTACATCGGCTGTTTTAGCCGATTGCCTATGCTCTCACGCTATAGCATGTTTTCATGAATCTGTCAACATATAGATGGTTTCATAGATTCTTTGGCTTTAGTTTGTTATCATTATCATAGCTGCATCGATCCAGTCGTGCCTCACTGTTGATAATAATAGATTAGATTCAGAGAGTTTGAAGATTCATTTGTACTAGACAGTCAATTTGTTTGCATGTTATATCCTTTCTCATTAAACTTATCAGCTCAATGCTTTATATTGATCATGTTCTATTAAGTTGATGATGTTTTTCGATGTTCCATGAGCATCGTTTATTTTGATTTATATCATTATTATTTAATATTAGCCGATAATCCCTGATTCAAAGGTCTTCATTCCATGAATACACTGGATATCGACTATTTAGTCGATTGCCCCATTGAATCGGCTATTTGGCCACATATTGGAACTGTCTGGTGCAACACCGACATATTCCACCTTAAACTACTGATTATTCTCTCCTTGTCAATTGCAGGGTCAAAATGACTAGCACGCCTTTGGTCCCGAAACCGACCGTTCTTGTGTTGAAGCTAAGCAGATCTTCGGGCTCACTCCGTCAAGATCATCTAGCTTGTTGTGTGTTGATCACATTGCCACATTTTTGTGTCAACACAACTCCTATTCACTTAAATGCACAAAGCATAGACTTATGTGAATAGCATTTGTAAAACACAAGGAAATGGTTTGTGCTCTGGGGCTTGCCTTCAGTGTCAGGGTTGTTAGATACTTCAGAATAACCACAGATAATAGATCTAATTCCACTGACAGAAAACCCTTCTCTTGCTCAAATAAAGTATCACCACTCTCGTTCACTAAATGTAAATAAAGATGCATGCTTTAAAATGATGATGTACTAAACATAGATTATGATGAGTAAACAAAATTAACTAACTTGAGTACAACTTTCCTTCACTAAATATTTAGGTTAATTATTCCCAAAGCAATATTGTTATTATTATTAACAAGTTAGATATGAGCATATCATGACAATGATTAAATTGCCAAGGAACAGCAAATAGTGTTCCAAGGTCTAAAATCAAGTCCAAAATCACACCCAAGCCATTTAGGGATTTATAGAAGTCATTTTAAGATTTTTATTAATCCATAAAACACATTTAAATTAAGTGGACAATTTATTTTCATCAAAACACAAAACTTTTAGTGAAGGTTGATTTCAGCATATAAAGCATACACAAAAAGTTTCATGATTTTAGGATAATTATTTTAACCCATAAAAATAATGGAAGGTCCATTTATTAATTGAAAGATGTAATTTTTGAACCTAGCAAATGTAATGATTTTGGTAAACTCATATTTTTCCACGATTAAGCATAAGGTAACAAGCTTACACAATTAATTTCACATTTTTATCAGCCTTAATTAATTAGTTCTAAATTAATCAAGTTTCAGCACTTATTAACATTTTCAGAAAATCAAAAAGGATAAAATCCTTTTCTCACTCCCTCTATCTCACCCGCTCTCACTGATAGGGGGGGCCCGGACTGCGCCAGTGCTGACCGTGGTGCAACGGCCGTTGACTAGCGGGTACCTCACCGACGACGAGCTCACCGGCGGCGAGACCTAACCATTGGACTCCCCTTATCTTCGCCATCTCCTGGCAGTGATGGTTGATGGGATTGAGCATGCTAGCAACCACGACGACGATCCCAGCGGCACGGTGCCACTCTAACAAGGCAGCAATGGCTAGCGGTGATGACTCCGGTGACACGAACTGCTCCTACACGTACCTCTCAATCTCGCGAAGCCGCACGAGGGGTCAGTCGAGCAGATTAGGGCTTGGGACGAGCTCGCCCACGGCCATGGCAGCACGGTAGAGCAGAGCATGCCAGCGCAACAGCGTTCCAGCCAAACCCAATCCTAATCAGTCTAGCTAAGGTTTTCTACGCGTCCGAGGTGCTCACCGTGACTTGCGCGTCCTGACGGTTGAAGTAGAGATGGAGCAGGCGGCACTGTCTGTGATAGAAAAGCCCAATTTATACAAGATCAAGTACGGCTGTCCCCGTTTAACACGTTGATGTGCACATACTTTCACTTATATAAACCCGATAGTCCACCGAGTGTCACGAAGGATCTCGGTAAATCAACATCACAACCAAGATCGCATGATTAAGCAAATACACATCACATACATGGAGTTGCAGCAGAAATAATACTTACAATGAGTTCACAAATGATAATACAAGTTTGGGTTTCAAAACCGATTAGTAAAATCCACATAGCTTTCAAATGATTACAACAATATACGTTCCAAATACATTGCTAGCATACGTGACATCCTCTGATAAAAGCACATAGATAAGAACACTATATAGAGTCGCCGAGCCCACCGACGGTTAGCCACCATCTTCTGCAAGCCGGGAACTTCACCTGCAACATGGTGGCATAAATACTGAGTACTCGAATGTACTCAACTGGACTTACCCATCATAAACCAAAAACAAAGTGACACCAAGGATCATGCAAGGGTTTATAAGTGGAGCTGGCTTGACAACATTTTGCATAAAAAGCCACTAGTTGATCTATACCTTTTATAATTCGATTCCAAGTTAATTGTAGGTATTCATCTCTAGATTAGCATCTAACCTATGCCAAACATGTGATATATCATTATGTAGCATCACAATAATAACCATAGCCAGTGTACCATTCCCATGTCCGTTATGACCATCCAATTCCATAGTCCAGTTACTACGATGCTGGGACTAGTCGAGTTTCTCACTATTCGGGAGAGATGGTGATTCAAATCGGTTGCAACCTGCTGGGCAGTTATTCCTAACATAAACCTAGACATACCTGCGCTAAGGTAGTCTTAGGTCACCTTTGGTACAACTTAGGTCCAATTCGCGGGTTCGATCAGCGCCGCACAATCATGGACAACCAACTGCCAGGACGTTCAGGGCCGGCCTGCCCTTGGGCTTACGTCTGGCTCCCCACACATCCTTACTACCATCGAGAGTGCGCACTCTAATAGAACAAGGCCCGGCCTAAGTTGAGCTACTCGGCTTTGCGGTCGGAACGAGTTATCCGGCCAGCTAAGTGAGAGGCACGTGTTCAATCTCGACAGAAGCGCCAACAATGGTATGGTCCTTAATCGACACAAATGGGATCAACATAGCCAACCCACACCATGTGCATATAAGATCTTGCTCGGTCTCCACTTAGATAACATCCCATGGTTATTTTCCATGATAGAAAATATAGCCAACCATGCTCCGATATCCACCTATACCTCGCAGGTGATAGGAAATCACCCGACTTCTACCGTTCTAAGCATGGCTAAGCATATATTCGATCGGGGACCTACACAGGGTTTAAGGTGTATATATCTGGACAAGGTAGTTCTGTACATGAAGTGTTTCCAAATCAACTCTTATAACCTAATGCATCAAACATAAAGGACTCAAGTGATATTTTATAAAACATAGGAAGCTTAGAATGCTCCGGGGCTTGCCTGGGATCCGCCACAAAGTCAGTTTAGTTAGATTGCATCACCTTGGTGACATCTCTAGTCCTAGCACTTGCTTAGTCCCTCCATCTTTGGGATAGGTTCACCATACACCGCCTTCCGGTTTGGCTCCAACATCACATCCTTCACGTGGTGCATCTAGCGTACCTAGATGAGATGCAACAATGCAAGTTCATGAATGCAAAGAATGGTAACATGCGATGCATCATATAAAAGCATTCAAGACAAGTATAAGGTTACACCTCAAGACATATGCACTTAGGGAACAAGTCATTTTACTATCACTCAAGTATAGCATAGGGGTAGCAAGCATAACAAGCATGGCACACCAGTTAACTCAAGTCAAACTATTACAAGCATTTAACAATCAAGAACTAATTAAGTGTAGCATCACATAAGAACTAGGGCTGCAGTGAACGACACCAAGATAATTAAAGCTCTAGCAAAACATGCATCAAGATCATTTTGTGGCAACATGCATAATGACCATTTATTAGTTACGTGCTTGACCAACATTATATACACATTTATAAGATACCTCAGGTAGATAAATTTAACTCTAGTAGTGTCATGAGCTAACATTAACAAGCATACCAAGCAATGTAAAGTGAAGCAAACAACTTTAGGTACATGCTCAGATTCTGGGCAGCAGCACAGCAGTAACTTGTTTTAACCATACCTAGAGTTCTAGGCATGCAAAAAGTGTGATCCTAGACTTTCTGGAAAGCGTAGGAAATTATCTATATCTTTGTTATTAACACCAAAAGCTGATTCAACAACAAAAAAGGTCAAAATACATAGTGAAGCAGAGCCTATACAATTAAGGGTAGAAAGCTGAGAGTAACTTTAGAATGCATATCTCGAGTTCTATTCATCCAACAAGCATGATCCTTAACTTCATAGAAATATTATTAAGTTATCTACAACTTTATTATTATCATCTTAAGATGCTTCTACAGCTAATAAGGTTATACAAAACCAAGAAGGCATCTCTGTCTAGATTTATACAGAACATGCCATTCCACTTTGAACAGTTATAACTGGAGTTCTAGACCACCAAAAAGGGTGTTCTTGGATAATTTGGAAAGCTTAACAAAAGCACTACAACTCTTCTATTATCACCAATACATGATTCAAATCTTATCTAAGCCAAACAACGCAATCTTTAACATCTGCACAGATCTCATGCAAAACCTGACAGGCGAATTGTAAAATCTATAACTCTCAGATATTTTGCCCCAAAGTCATGAAACTTTAGGACAAGGAAGGTAAGGGATTTATCTACAACTTTTGTATTCACCACATCCACAGAAAACATCATTATCACCGCCAAATTAATTGCTTAACCAAAACTGTACATGCAGCCCAAACAGCAGAGGCATACTGCATTCATCTATCATTTAGTTGCTACAAACTAACATATTCTTGATATATATGCTACCCCAAACAACTTGGAATCATATTCAAACAATCATAGCATGTAGGAATAGCTACTAGAAGCATCACATGACAATAAAGACATGCATATGCTCACAACATTCATCCTCTACTTCAATAATGCAACATATGTATTATTTTTAGTACTATATGAGAACAACTAGTTTGGGGCTAAGACTTTTATGAGTGGTAGATGTTATCAAAACATGGCTACTACACAAATTTCATTTGCTCAGGTTTTATAATTTAATTGCAATGAAAAAGACAAATCTTAATTATTAATAAACATGTGAGAACAAGATAAATCTAAAGATCATTATTTTCTATAAACATATAGCCATATTAGGGTTTCTTAGGCAACATTATCACCATGCAAGGGCAAAGGAACCACATTTCACATTTTTGCACATATAAATTATTTATAAGCCATTTAAAACCATTTATCAAGCATTAAACCAGTTAAATCAATAACTCAATCATACAACATCCAATGACCATCAAATTTGTACCACAGCACACACATAGCATCAGTAGCCTACCATAAAACTTTCACAGCAATTGGAGCACCACAACTTTAGATATGAATTTATTCCTAGAAAACCCTAAGTAACATAGATAAATAAAGACAACAAAAACCTTCTACTAAAACATATTATATTATGACACTATAGTGTAGATCTACTCACAAGGATTCCAAAACATCTTCATTTGCTATTTTACAAATTTTCTATGATTTACAATGAATTTCCAAAATTTCAACCGATTATAAGCAATAATCTAAAAAGGAAAAGGAAAAACATTTTTGCAAAGTGAACACTGGACTTTCCTCTAATTAATTAAGCCCATATATGTAAAATCCTTCTCTCTACGCATTTTGCATCTTGACCCAACAAAAAGTTTCTATTTCCTTATCTCCCCTTCTTCCTGGAGCCGCACAGAGCAGAGGACGGACGGGGAAACAGCGACGCCGGCCGAGGGAGGGGGTCGCCAGCGGCAAGGAGAGCATCGCGGCCCTACAGCAGCTAGCCATGGCCGTGCCTCACCCTGGTTGGCCTATTGGTTGCCGGCCACAGAGGCAGGCGGCCCGGCCATGGCAGTAGCAGATGGTGGGAGCAGTGTACTCGGCTCGGGTTTGGGTCACGGGCATGAGCATGGGGTGCAATAGTGGGAGGCGGACTTGGAGGAGAGGCGTGGGAGTGGCTTGAGGAGGCCACTATGGTGGAGAAGCGACGGCTGTGTGACCTCTTCTGCTTAGTCTTGCATGGAGAGAGTGAGGGAGAGAGAGAAGAGAGAGCGAGAGAGATAGAGAAGGAGAGAGAGCGAGAGAGAAGGGAGGGTGCTTGGCTTCTCCAAGACAAGCTAGCGAGGTGCAGTGGCGAGCATGCAAGCGAGCGCGAGGGCCATGCGGCACGCGTCCCCTATGATCGGTCGACCACGATGCCATTTCTGAAGATGTTCCAGCACCCATCTACTTGACTAAAACAGTGATCTTCATCCTCCTCTCGTTCTCTAACCATTTGATGATTGCTTCAACCAATTGCTCCATGTTGTAGAGCTACATGAGTACTCAAACTTTGATTAAAGGAGTTTGGTCCAAATCAAAATTGTTTGCGAGATATAAATTGCCAAAGTAGGGTACATGTAAACTGTAAACTGAAAAGTTCAGTCACAAACAGCCAATTTTTGGAACCTGAAAAAAACAGCATTGGATTCACACTTTGGTCCACTATTTGCCTATGCTAGAGGTCAAACTAGGTCTTGGTAATTAAACAAAGCTTGTTCTACTTAAACTAAACTACAACTTTGCTTAAAGGATATAGGACTGGTTCGGATGGGTTGGGAAGATACAAGACTCCAAAGTGGGGTACACGAAACTTAAACCGAGATTCAGTTAACTCCTGGAAACAGTTAGTCTTTGCTGATTTTGATACTAACTTCGAAGATCCAAATCAACTCCAAACTTGATGACTTGCTTCATTGTTTCCAGCACAAAGTGTACTTCAACTCATATTCAGGACTCCAATTGAGCTGCCATATGAATTTGGAAGATAAAATGTCGCAAACCTATGAACTCACTCCTACTGATTAAGGACGTAGGGAAATTATGGTGGCACCCAAAACAGCACTGGATTCAAAGTTGAGGCCACTGTTTTAGCCACTTCAGAGTTGAATCAGGGCTTGGTCCAAAAATAAAGTTTGTTATATTCCACACAAACTTCAATCTTTATTAAAGGTCAAACTTCATATCTTGTCCCAAAATCATAGTTTCATCTTGGTCAAAGCAGTACCTCGTTAAACCCTGGAATTAGGGTTTCGACCAATTGAGGCATTTTCTTAACATTTGCTCAACATGAACCCTTCATGACTTTTGTTGTAGAGTTCAATTAGAGTCATTTGGGCAAGGTAGCAAGGTTTGGTTGACATCTCATATTCCCATTCACCTGATGAAGCAATTCAAGAAAGGTTATAACTTATCATTTCGTGTGACTTTTTGGATTCCAAACTTCATGAAACTTTTCCAAAGTTCACTATGGATGCATGTTGATGTAATGTACATGAAATAAGAATGTTTAACATTATGCATGCATAATCTTAACAAGGGTCCACATGTAAGCAAAAGGTATTGTCCAAGTTCAAGTTGGGACTCAATTTCATAGATTTGCCCTCAACACCTTTATCATCACTTCCAAGACTATGAACTAGAGATCATGATCATTGCTTGACATATCCTACTTAAATCCAAATTCGCTACTTAACTCATGACTAACACCTAGGGTGTTATAGCCCTCCCCCCTTACGAGAATCTCACCCCGAGATTTGGTGCGAAAGACTTTTAAGGGAAGGGAAGCATGTCATCCAATTTTCAACATCTGTGATAGCATTAGGTTACTTAGCTCCGAGCATCAGAGAGGCTAATTTGATCAAGACACTCTCTGATACTTGTTCTTCGTAGTAAATTTTTGTCTGTAGAATTTCCTTCATTGATTCCCATCAAGCATTGTTACTTTGGGAGGAATCCAGGACAACACTGTTCTGAGTACTTGTTCTTGGTGTACGAAGGGTGGTTTAGAGCATAATGAACTACTCACATCCTCTGCCTCTCTAGTGGGCATAACATGTACACCTTTCTATAAGGGATGAGATCATAGATGGGGTAAACTTCTTCTGAGGTGGTGAAAAACCAACTAATCCAACAAGCCATGCCTATGCCGGTCGTAACTGTCCAATCACTCAAATACCAACTGATGGAAAACTACATAATATTCCATGTGTGGAGTTCTCTTTCTCTAATAACAATACTATATTATCTGAGTCCATTGGGTGAGTGGTGAATGTGATAGCTGACTCTGTCGGCTCAGCGTTTTCAATGATCATTATTTAAGGAGATCTTGGTATCCAAACGATAACAGTTATATGGGTTGAAACCTGATGCAACCCCTTAGGTAAAAACACATAGCAAGTACCCAAGAATGAGCCAATGTTAAATATTGCTACTGAAAAGGAGAATAGTGATGCTCAGAGGAAAGCAGTGGTCCAAGATTTATTCACAAAATTCGAAAGCAGTCCTCTACCAAAGTAGCTTGAGTACAACTTTCTTTCACGGTACAATTACAATCCAACAAAGCTTACTTGTTGAACTACTTTTGACATTGAAGCTTCCTTTCTAATGTCAATCAACAACTCAATCATAATCTAAACTCTGTTGTTTGACACTTTTCAATTTGTTTTCTACTCACAATGGCACAAATTGACTTGTAGAACACCTTGACTGCTCAAGCATTGTTGATATGAGAGGGCAAAAGCAAGGCACAAAGGGGTGCAAGGAGTCTTCTCTAGGGCATCTAAAGTATTATCTAATAGAAAAACATTGACCACGTTGCTAATCTTGGCATCAATTACAAACACAACGTTTCTAATGTGAGGGATGATAGCAGTCAACAGAGAAATCACAGATTCTGTACACCTTGGTTTTCAGTTCATATATCACAAACTACTACTCCATTGTGCACAAATTTTGGTAGGCGTATATATCGAACAGTCCTCTAACTACTGACCAAAATTTAGCTCAAACCAACACCGTTTGCTTACCTAAACAAATCATCTACCAAAACTGCTCTGTTCTGAAATTTTAGTGGCCCGAACTGACAAAACGTCTCTCAAATCCGATGCTTTACTCAACGAATCCTCAAACCAACTTAAGACATCGAAGCACTCTAAGCGAGGAATGAGCTCATCAAGTTTTGTGACAATCGAACCATGTTTGAGCCTCTAATCACTGGCTTAAGGATAACCGGTTTAGTGCCATGAAATATGGACAGATTTCCCCCTCTTCTTTTCCTTTGCTTCGCATGTTATGGAGTGTGTTCTGCACTCTCTAACTCTTCGTACAGCAGCAGTAGCTTTCTCATTAAGGAGAAAGGCTAGGGTTTTTCCTTACATGCCACTTAGGAAACAACCTCAACCGTTGATTTAGACACCAACTCAACGATGCACAAGCACTAGACTTGTGGGCTGTTTTTGCAGGACACAATGCATAGTCCTTGTGGAGGGGTAGTCTGGCATAGATAAGGGACCGTTTCTAACTACCCTTCTTTGCTTTATCCAATAGAGTCCTGAACAAATCCTTTGATAGCACCATATACATAACGATGCTGACCGAAACTAGGGACACACTTTCTCTAGCTCTTTACTTAGCTGATACAACATCTTGCACTATCTGTGGGATTGTCCAAGATGGAATTGACTTGACGACACAAGGCCTAGAGAAGAAAGAAGTACTTGCATTGTTGACCGGCTTTGTTGTTTCTTTGCTTAACATTATTCTATGGCACATAGCCTTCAGGGCAACCAAGGAGTCGTTACCTTGCTAGAGATTAACCTTCCTACTGGTAACTAATTAGTTGTCTCTCAACACTTAAAAAGGTCCAAAATTTCCTGTTTGATGGCAGCAATTGTAGTGGATGTGCAAACAAACAGTCGCGATGTAAGTCAGCCGAGAAGGGGTGACACCGAAAGGTCGATTTTTGTCTCCATGATCCTAATGCACCTGAAGATTGAGAACTTGGATGGAAAGCTCATGAGTACCAGGTGACCTATTACAGGACATAATATCCTGGTCCATTTATCATCCGACTGATAACTTGTCCAACTTTAAGTGTCGTGTGCCGTTCTGATCCAACGGGGATGACATGAGTTGCTCAACAGATTGTCGATGTCATTATAGGGACAGTCAAGTCGAGTCACTTGTCTACCACCTCTTATAGTCTGCTATTGTTTATGTCGGTGATCTGCTCTTCCAGGTTATCCCTTTTGCAACTTCGGAAGGAAATTCTACTACTTTTGGTCTGATATATGGATCTTTCGATTAGATATGGAGAGATTACCAAGGAAAAGCTCACGAGGAGACAACTCATCGGTGTAGTTCCATAATGGGTCATGACTAGAAACCTCAATACTAGCGCGTGCCGAGCAGCACAACCTTGTGTCGGCCGCCACAGGAAGCACTCGGTTTCATCGTGGCACCATAGATCGCTAATCGTGGCACCATTACTGAACCTACAACCCACAAGAGTTCTCATGTGGTAGAAATTGGGATGCATAGGAGCACGCATCATGCGAAGGAGGGATAGCAGGCAAAGGTAGTCACAAGGTTAGGAGTCAACAAGGGTGGTCCAAGGTAAAGACATGGCACAAGAGAAACATAAATTAACTAATGAAGACAACTGAGCATGAGACTCTTGCTTTAATTTCACGCACGCCTTGCGTTTACCAAGGAGATTACAAGATAAAAGATTACATGAGATTTGGTCTTGTTGGGAAGCAACATGAGATCAAGACTGATAAACATTCCAAGACTTGAGAGAGTTGGAGATTAAACAAGCGAGATTCAAGGGACAGAGTCGATACACTACTCAAAGATTCAGTTGATAAAGCAACGAAATGATTTGCAAGGAAAAGACTCTGAGGTTTAGGAAGTGCGAGGTTAGCATTGCACCATATCATCTTTAGGATAAGGGCAGAGATATCTGATAGGGATTTTTGGGTAGGGTCAAGACATCCATGACATATGCAAGCATTTAATGGAACTAAGCTTGGGCTCAAGGGTCAAGCAAAGGCACAGATACACAGACATTCAAGGGCTAACAATCACACACATAGGCTCAAGCTCCTAAGCAAGGGAATCTACTAGGAGACAACCATGAGATTAACATAACCTAAGTGTTGTTCTAGGATAAGGCTATTCACACTCACATGCTTATCGAGGACAAAAAAGGTGACAACTATGGTACGACCTAGATCACAACACATTCACACATACATCATGGTAATACCTAGAAAGCAAGCAACCACACGTCTAAAGAACTAATGTGAAGATAACTTGAAAGGAAGAACCTAACATTATATTTAAAAGAAAAGCATGTGTAGGCTTCTAACAAGGTTTCACTACCAGTTTTAGTTTTCAAAAGGGTGAAGTTTTTGCTAACTACTAACTCGTCATCTATTTCCTTTGGAAGCAAACATACAAGGCAAAGCTAATCACACACTATCTTCAAGCACAGCTATTCAAGCAGCATGGAACAAGGCATTTTGCCTAGCTTCGCACAGGGAAGATAGTAACATCACATTGATCACAAGTTACTTAGTATTAGAACAAAGTGAGGGAAGCATATTTATGCACAAGCACAATCATGATGCATGACCGTCCAATTCGTCCTCACAAAATTGCCAGCCTAAGGTGGCAATAACATTCTATGTCGGTGGCATAATACGTACTCTCTTGATATATAGCTAGTCGGCAGCTACATTCAATCTACACATTCATGGTTAGCGTACCTGCAGAAGATTTTATTTCAGCTCAACCCCACAATTATATGTATGTGAAAATGAAAATCTAGTCTCTAGATTTCATTCTAAATACTTCCATATATGTATAGAATATATATATACTTTTGTATCAAAGCTACCCATAGGTAAATACGTCTATACATACATATAAATATGCATATACAACCTATCAAAACTAACCCACAATTAAATACTTCCGTATATAAATGAGATATATATCCTTTAGTATCAAAACTACCTATCCCCTTTGACCGCACGCTCACATCTTGCGGTCATGCCACTCACCAGCTTACCTGGGTGCAGAGGTATATTGGTCCATACATTACCATTCAAGCGAATGTCATCCATACAATAGCACGCCGTATGGACGACAAAATAAAAATTACAGTTAAGTAAATCCCCCATAGTTAGTATCAGTTTACTTAGCCACCTAGTAGTCCTTAATTGGGCTTACCTAGAGGTTGTCGCTAGCATAGTTTTGTAAATTAGTTTTGACAAATTTACCTGTAGCCAAAGTTTTAGTCCAAATAGGCTTTTAAAATCAAAACTTTATTTTTAAAACTATGTACATGACAGTATTATGCTTAATCTTGCTCTGATGCCAGCTGTGACAGAACCGACCAATTTATACAACATCAAGTATGGCTGTCCTCGTTTAACATGTTGACGCGCACATACTTTCACTTATATAAACCTGGTAGTTCATCGAGTGTCACGAAGGACCTCGGTAAATCAACATCACAACCAAGATCGCATGATTAAGCAAATACACATCACATACACGGAGTTGCAGTGGAAATAATACTTACAATGAGTTCACAAATGATAATACAAGTTTGGGTTTCAAAACCGATTAGTGCAAACCACATAGCTTTCAAATGATTACAATAATATACGTTCCAAATACATTGGCAGCATACGTGACATCCTCTCAAAAAAGCACATAGATAAGAACACTATATAGAGTCGCTGAGCCCACCGGCGGTTAGCCACCATTTTCAGCAGGCCGGGAACTTCACCTACAACATGGTGGGATAAACCCTGAGTACTCGAATGTACTCAGCTAGACTTACCCATCACAAACCAAAAATAAAGTGACACCAAGGATCATGCAAGGCTTTATAAGTGGAGCTGGCTTGACAACATTTTGCATAAAAAGCCACAAGTGTAGCTATACCTTTTATAATTTGATTCCAAGTTAATTGTAGCTATTCATCTCTAGATTAGCATCTAACATATGCCAAACATGTGATATATCATTATGTAGCATCACAATAATAACCATAGTCGGTGTAGCATTCCCATGTCCAATATGACCATCAAATTCTATAGTCCAGTTACTACGATGCTGGGACTAGTCGAGTTTCTCACTATTCAGGAGAGACGGTGATTCGAATCGGTTGTAACCAGCTAGGCAGTTATTCTTAACACAAACCCAGACATACCTACGCCATGGTAGTCTTAGGTCACCTTTGGTACAACTCAGGTCTAATTCACGGGTTCGATCTACGCCGCATAATCAGGGACAACAAGCTGCCAGGACGTTCAGGCCTGGCCTACCCTTAGGCTCATGTCTGGCTCCCCGCACATCCTTACTACCATCCAGAGTGCGCACTCTAACAGAATGAGGCTCGGCCTAAGTTGAGCTACTCGGCTTCGTGGTCGGAACGATTTATCCGGCCAGCTAAGTGAGAGGCATGCGTTCAATCTTGACAGAAGCGCCAACAATGGTACGGTCCTTAATCGACATAGCCAACCCACACCATGTGCATATAAGATCCCGCCCGGTCTCCACTTAGATAACATCCCATGGTTATTTTCCATGATAGCAAATATAGCCAATCGTGCTCCGGTATCCACCTAAACCTTGCAGGTGATAGGAAATCACCTGACTTCTACTGATCTAAGCATGGCTAAGCATATATTCGATCCAGGACCTACATAGGCTGTAAGCTGTATATATCTGGACAAGGTAGTTCTATGCATCAAGTGTTTCCAAATCAACTCTTATAACCAAATGAATCAAACATAAAGGACTCAAGTGATATTTTATAAAACAAAGGAAGCTTAGAATGCTCCAGGGCTTGCCTGGGATCCGACACAAATCAGTTCAGTTAGCTTGCATCGTCATGGTGACATCTCTGGTCCTAGCACTTGCTTAGTCCTTCCATCTTCGGGATAGGTTCACCATACACCGCCTTCGGATTTGGCTCCAACATCACGTCCTTCATGTGGTGCATCTAGCATACCTAGATAAGATGCAACAATGCAAGTGCAAGAATGCGAAGAATGGTAACATGCGATGCATCATATAAAAGCATTCAAGACAAGTATAAGGTTACACCTCAAGACATATGCACTTAGAGAGCAAGTCATTTAACTAACTATCACTCAAGTCTAGCATAGGTGTACCAAGCATAACAAGCACGGCACACCAGTTAACTCAAGTCAAACTATTACAAGCATTTAACAATCAAGAACTAATTAAGCCTAGCATCATATAAGAACTAGGGCTGCGGTGAACGACACCAACATAATTAAAGCTCTAGCAAAACATGCATCAAGATGATTTTGTGGCAACCTGCATACATGACCATTTATTAGTTACGTGCTTCACCAACATTATATACACTTTATAAGATACCTCAGGTAGATCAATTTAACTCTAGTAGTGTCATGAGCTAACACTAACAAGCATACAAAGCAATGCAAAGTGAAGCAAGCAACTTTAGGTACATGCTCAGATTCTAGGCAGCAACACAGCAGTCACTTTTTTCAACCATACCTAGAGTTCTAGGCATGCAAAAAGTGTGATCCTAGACTTTCTAGAAAGCTTAGGAAATTGTCTATAACTTTGTTATTAAGACCAAAAGCTGATTCAATAACTAACAAGGTCAAAATATATCATGAAGCAGAGGCTATACAATTAAGGGTAGAAAGCTGATAGTAAATTCTGAAATGCATATCTCGAGTTCTATTCATCCAACAAGCATGATCCTTAACTTTATAGAAAGATTATTAAGTTATCTACAACTTTATTATTATCATCTTAAGATGATTATACAGCTAACAAGGTTAAACAACACCAAGAAGGCATCTCTATCCAAATTTGGACAGAACATGCCATTCCACTTTAAACAGCTAAAACTTGAGTTCTAGACCACCAAAAAGGGTGTTCTTAGACAATTTGGAAATCTTAACAAAAGCACTAAAACTCTAATATTATCACCAATACCTGATTCAAAGCTTATCTAAGCTAAACAACGCAATCTTTGAGATCTACATAGATCTCATACAAAACCTGACAGGGGACTTGTAAAATCTATAACTCTCATATCATTTGCCCTAAAGTCATGAAACTTTAGGAAAAGGAAGGTAAGGGAGTTATCTACAACTTTTTTATTCACCACATCCGCAGAAAACATCATTATCCCCACAAAATTAATTGCTTAACCAAAACTATACATGCAGCCCAAACAGTAGAGGCATACTGCATTCATCTATCATTTAGCTGCTACAAACTAACATATTCTTGACATATAGGCTACCCCAAACATCTTGGAATCACATTAAAACAATCATATCATGTAGGAATAGCTACTAGAAGCATCACATGACAATAAATACAAGTATATGCTCACAACATTCATCCTCTACTTCAATAATGCAACATATGTATTATTTTTAGTACTATATGAGAACAACTAGTTTGGGGCTGAGACTTTTATGAGTGGTAGATGTTATCAAAACATGGCTACTGCACAAATTTCATATGATTAGGTTTTATAATTTAATTGCTATGAAAAAGACAAATCTTAATTATTAATAAACATGTCAGAACAAGATAAATCTAAAGATCATTATTTTCTATAAACATATAGCCATATTAGGGTTTCTTAGGCCACATTATCACCATGCAAGGGCAAAGGAACCACATTTCATATTTTTGCACATATAAATTATTTATAAGCCATTTAAAACCATTTATCAAGCATTAAACCAGTTAAATCAATAACTCAATCATACTACATCCAATGACCATGAACTTTTTACCATAGCATCAGTAGCCTACCACAAAAATTTCACATCAATTGGAGAACCACAACTTTAGATATGCATTTATTCCTAGAAAACCCTAATTAACATAGATAAATAAAATCAGCGAAAACCTTCTACTAACACATATCCTATTATGACTCTACTATGTATATCTACTCACAAGGATTCCAAAACATCTTCATTTTCTATTTTATGAATTTTCTTTGATTTACTATGAATTTCCAAAATTTCAACCGATTAAAAGCAAAAATCTAAAAAAGAAAAGGAAAAACATTTTTGCAAAGTGAACACTGAACTTTTCTCAAATTAATTAAGCCCATATATGTAAAATCCTTCTCTCTACGCATTTTGCATCTGGACCCAGCAAAAAGTTTCTATTTCCTTATCTCCCTTTCTTCTTCCTGGAGCCACACAGAGATCAGAGGACGGACGAGGAAACAACAACACCAGCCAAGGGAGGGGGTCACTAGTAGCAAGGAGGGCATCGTGGCCCTACAACATCTAGCCACAGCCGTGCCTCGCCCTGGATTGGCCTATAGGTTGCTAGCCACAGAGGCATGCGGTCTGGCCATGGCAGCAGCAGACGGCGGGAGCAACGTACTCGGCTCAGGTTTGGGTCACGGGCACGAGCACGGGGTGTAGGAGTGTGAGGCGAACTTGGAGGGGAGGCGTGGGAGTGGCTTGAGGAGGCTACTATAGTGGAGGAGTAGCAGTTGCATGACATCTTTTGCTCAGTCTTCCATGGAGAGAGCGAGGGAGAGAGATAGAGAAGAGAGAACGAGAGAGATAGAGAATGAGAGAGTGCAAGAGAGAAGGGAGGGCGCTCGGCTTCTCCAAGACGAGCGAGCGAGGTGCGGTGGCATGCATGCGAGCGAGCGTGAGTGTCACACAACGTGCGTCCCCTGTGACCTGTCGGCCACGATGCCATTCCTGAAGATGTTCTAGTAGC
Source organism: Miscanthus lutarioriparius (assembly GCA_904845875.1). Classification (NCBI taxonomy): domain Eukaryota; kingdom Viridiplantae; phylum Streptophyta; class Magnoliopsida; order Poales; family Poaceae; genus Miscanthus; species Miscanthus lutarioriparius. Next base: position 56,142,198 of record CAJGYO010000011.1, on the reverse strand, counting down.
CATCTCCTTGGCTAAAATAGCGATCTTCATCCTCCTGTAGTTCTCTAACAGTTTGATGATTGCTTCAACCAATTGCTCCATGTTGTAGAGCTACATGAGTACTCAAACTTTGATTAAAGGAGTTTGGTCCAAATCAAAATGGTTTGTGAGATATAAATTGCCAAATTAGGGTACTTGTAAACTGTAAACTAAAAAGTTCAATCCCAGACTTTGGTCCACTATTTGCTTATGCTAGAGGTCAAACTAGGTCTTGGTACTTAAACAAAGGTTGTTCTACTTAAACTAAACAACAACTTTGCTTAAAGCATCTAGGATTGGTTCGGCTAGGTCGGGAAGATACAAGGAGCCAAAGTGGGGTACACGAAACTTAAACCGAGGTTCAGTTAACTCCTAAAAACAGTTAGTCTTTGCTAATTTTGAAACTAACTTTGAAGATCCAAATGAACTCCAAACTTGATGTGACTTGCTTCATTGTTTCCAACACAAAGTGTACTTCAACTCATATTCAGGACTCCAATTGAGCTGCCATATGAATTCAAAACATAAAATATCGCAAACCTATCAACTCACTGCTGTCGATTAAGGACTTAGGGAAATTATGGTGGAACCCAAAACAGCACTGAATTCGAAGTTGAGGCCACAGTTTGAGCCACTTCGGAGTTGAATCGGGGCTTGGTCCATTAATAAACTTTGTTGTACTCGACTCAAACTTCAACGTTTATTAAAGGTAAAACTTCATATCTGGTCCTAAAATTATAGTTTCATCTTGCCCAAAGCAGTACCTCGTTAAACCCTGGAATTAGGGTTTTTGACCAATTGAGGCATTTTCTTCAGCAAGTATGGCTGCATTGATTCGGTTGACCTCCACTGCTTGTTGTAAGTACCGTCATGGCTTATACCTCTGTTCGTACGGCTGCATCGATCTGGTCGACCTCCACTGCGACTCTGGTATAAGTTAGTTATCGATTCTTGTCTAGTTCAAGTATGGCTGCATCGATCCGGTCGACCCTCACTGCATGAACTAGATCAAGGTCAAGTTATCGGCTCTACCTTAAAATGGCAGTCTTTGGTAGATTCATTAAGTTACCGATATTGCTTATTGCTTTCATTATTTATCTAAATTACAGCAATATCACTCTGCCCGATTGAGATTGATCTAGATCGGCCTTATATCTTATTTAGCCCATCGTTTGTTAATCTGAAACTGATCTAATCTATACATTAAATGATGAGTTATGTTTTATCGGCTGTTTTACATCAATCTTGATCGTGCATAGCGTGCAGTTAAAGCATGTTGCGTCTTGAGTAGATTTATTGGCTAGCCAGAACCATTCCATGGCCCGATATCATGGCCTGTGTGATTCTACCACACACCCCACTGTTAGCACTATGGAGTGGGGATCGTTATTTGATAAATCTATTCCTGATAAGGCATGACTTTAGCTGTGCATTATGCCTGAATCGGTTGTTTTAGCCGATATCGAGTGCTTTCATGAATAGTTCACATCACGAGACCATTGAAGTAAAGATAGGTTGAAAGATATGTTAGCCCCATGATCTTATTATTGTTTTACGGCCTGCATGATTCTACCTCATGCCCCACTGATATTAGTAATGAGTTAGGGTCGTCGAGTCTATCGTTATTTCTACGGCCTGCATGATTCTGCCTCATGCTCCACTGGTCATAGCAATAGATGAGATCTAATATGTTCATTTGATTTATCTTTATTAAATGGTTAAATGGTGTTGAATTGTTTCTTTATATAAAATGGGGTTCGGTTACTTGTAATCATTGGCTCAGCATAAACCGATCATTGTTGACATCTTATTGCCATTGATTAATATTTGTTTAAATAATGATATTTATCCTGAATGATAACCGATTCTTCTTATATAACCCAATGAGCTTTAACCGATTTATTCTCATGAATATGCTGGAATCGACTATTTAGTCAATCTCCTTTCATATCGGCTCTCATAGCCGCACATTCGGGACTGTTTGGCAACACCGGCAAGTTCCGCCCTTAATTACTGATGAACTTTCTCTCCTTGTCAATTATAGGGTCAAATTGACTGGCACGTCTCGGGAGGAGTGCGCATGATCGACCACCCCTGTGTTGAAGCTAGGCGGATCTACAGCTCCATCGAGTAGAACCTTCCGGCTTGCTGTGTGTGTCCTCGGCACAGGATGAAAATTCTGTGTCGACAAAAACGGCAAAAGTCTTACAAACCATAAATTTACAAATTATTTAATTAAGTTAATACAAACTATAAGCTTTAGCCAACTAGGTAGTAGGGTAGCATGATCGGTACCACTTAATACAACACTCAAAGTGATTCACCCTGCCCAAGGGTGCACAACAAACTCTTCAATTGCTGGCTCTCCTCCTGCAACAAGGGTTTAACAAACCCTGTGTACAAAGGTACTCAATAAGACTTAACCGACGAAAAGGAAAGACTCCAAGGATATGCAGGCTTATGGGGAATCAAGGTAAGTCTACAGCAAGTATCAAGATTAACTTCTGCAGAAAAGCTTACTAATGATTGATCCTTACTTTCAAGGTTTTAGCTGAAGTTAAGTAATTATGAGTCTCTCATTTGCACCTGATCTTGCTCAATCATTTCTTTAAACTACTCATCTCATGATCATAAGACTAATGTTTCAGTTATTAACTACAATGTAGAGGAGAGAATCGAGTCTTCTTCTCCAAGAAGCATGGTGATTCGAATCGATTTGGCCTAGCTAGGGTTTCCTTACCACATGATATATGTAGGTCTAGGTCCAGACCCGAACCTACATTTATCAACCCTCACTCGGATCCTCCAAAACATGAACGGGTCTAGCGCTACCCGAGAGCACAGTACTCCACCTCCCTGCGCCACTCCTGGTGGATTCACAAGATGTGTTCACGCTAGTCTCACCAACTCTCCACTCCAAGTGCGCGGTTAGCCTTTCACATAATGGAATAGCTGAGGTATTAGGCTTACTGGAGTATGTGGCTAGTACTACAAGGTCTCGACTCACAACAGTTCTACAATGGTACAGTCCTCAATCGATACAGGTGGGACACTATGTCAAGACTCCATTCTTGATGCAAGCAAAGAGTCCGCCCGGTCTCAAATTAAATTCATGATCATTATTAAACCTTAGGACCAACCTAGAGTATAGAACCATTATCTCATTGCTCAACGCTTATCAACTAAGCATGGCTAAGCATCATATAAACTAGTATAACTAAACAGGTTACAAGGACAAGTATTGAAAGTCAAGGAAGGCATGCAGCAATTGGTATTCAATCAACTCCTATTCACTTAAATGCACAAAGCATAGACTTATGTGAATAGCATTTGGAAAACACAATGAAATGTTTTATGCTCCGGGGCTTGCCTTCAGTGTCGGGGTTGTCAAATACTTCAGAATAACCACAGATAACAGATCCAATTCCACTGATAGAAAACCCTTCTCTTGCTCAAATAAAGAATCACCACTCTCGTTCACTAAATGTAAATAAATATGCATGCCTTAGAATGATGTTGTACTAAACATAGATTATGACGAGTAAACAAAATTAACTAACTTGAGTACAACTTCCCTTCACTAAATATTTAGGTTAATTATTCACAAAGCAATATTGTTGTTATTATTAACAAGTTAGATATGAGCATATCATGAAAATAATTAAATTTCCAAGGAATAAAAAGGAATTAGCGCTCCAAGGTCTACAATCAAGTCCAAAATCACACCCAAGCCATTTAGGGATTTATAGAAGTCATTTTAGTATTTTTATTAATCCATAAAAGGCATTTAAATTAAGTGGACAATTTATTTTCATCAAAACAGAGCCAAACTTTTGTGAAGGTTCATTTAAGCATATAAAGCATACACAAAAAGTTTCATGATTTTAGGATAATTATTTTAGCCTATAAAAATCATGGAAGGTTCATTTATTAATTAAAAGATGTAATTTTTGAACATAGCACATGTATAGATTTTGGCAAACTAATATTTTTCCATGATTAATCATAAGGTAACAAGCTTACACAATTAATTTCACATTTTTATCGGCCTTAATTAATTAGTTATGAATTAATCAAGTTTCAGCACTTATTAACATTTTCAGAAAATCGAAAAGGATAAAATCCTTTTCTCACTCCCTCTCCTTCTCACCTGCTCTCACTGATAGGGGGCCCGGACTACGCCCACGCTAACCGTGGCGTAGCGGCCATTGACCGGTGGGTACCTCGCCGACGGCGAGCTCGTAGGCGGCGAGACCTACCCCGCTGGACTCCCCTTATCTTCGCGCATTTCCTAGCAGTGACGGTTGATCAGATTGAGCATGGCAGCAACCACGACGATGATCCCGGTGGCATGGTGGCACTCCGACGAGTTGGCAATGGCTGGCGATGATGACTCCGGTGATGGGAACTGGTCATATGCGTACCTCTCGATCTTGCGAACCCGCCCGAGGGGTCAGTCGGGCAGATTGGGGCTAGGGATGAGCTCGTCTGTGGCCATGGTGGCACGGCAGAGCAGAGCACACCGGCGCAATAGTGCTCTGGCCAAACCAGACCCTAATCAATCTAGCTAAGGGCTTCTATGCGTCCAAGGTGCTCACCGTGACTTGCGCGTCCTGACGGTTGAAGCAGAGACGGTGATGGCGGCTCCGACGGCTTGGACTGGTGAAGATGGTGGTGTTTCAGCGTGTTTGGTGCTCTATAGATACAATGGAGGAGCCAATGAGCATTAGGGCGTCAAGGCAGAGCTAGCACATGAAATAGCACGGCAAGAGGCTCATCTAAGTGGCCTAACCACGGTGAGAGGTGATCACGACGGCGAGAATCATGGCACGGGAGATTTCCGGCCCGTAGTGGTTCGATAACCAAGCGCAAACGATGGCCAAGGAGGAGGCGAACACAGTGGCTAGAGTAGTGGGGTTGAGGGTGAGTGAGGACGGTGAACACGACCAGTGAATTGGAGTTGCTCGGCGGCAGTGGGGAAAGAGAAGAAGGATGACAATGTTGGCTCGGAGAGATAAGGACGAGGGCGAGACATGAGCAAGCGACAACAGCTGCTTGGGATTGCCACCGTGAAGCAGCTACGTGCCGAGCACGCACAAAGTGGCGAAAACAAGCACGGCGGCCATCGGCGGTGAGCAGGCAGGCAGGCAGGGCACTGGTGAGCACTGTTCATGTCTGACAGAGCTTCTTCTTCATCCCTTTTCTCCTAATTCCAAATGTAAACTTGAAAATCTCCAAGAATGAAAGTTGTTTGTCTTCATGTCGACTCCAACTTTTCTTTAAGGCTCAGGCTCTGATTTTAACTGGTTTAGAAGATCAAAGCTGAACAACAGAGGTAGAAAGAAACTACAACTCTGAACTTTCAGAACTAACGGTTAGGGTTTTGGGAAAATAGTTAGGTTAGCTAAGTTTGTGCATTAATTGATGATTAATTATGAAGCAAACAATACAACCAATAACACCATTGCCTATTACAAACTTCATACTATGAAACGATGCTAAAGTTTGTAACATGTTTATTTATTAAATTCATTTTAATAAATACTCCAAAATAGAATTCCTTATTAATCTCCAAGACTTGGCCAATAATGACTAAGTACTGGATTCCAATCCTGATTTCAAATTTGGTTGGGACTTGAATCCATACCCAACACTTGGCACCAGTGTGAAGTACATACTTAACACCTCAAAGTTTATTAGGGCATAAGTTCAAGTATTTTTGGTGAAATTCAAAAATAGAAGGTCACAAAGTACATTAAAAGGATTTTTGGTTCTTGCTCATTACACCACACAAATGCATTGCAGTGCTAACAATTAACCTTGATTTAGTGAATGCAAAGCATGGTTAGCCACTATGGATGATCAACATGCATGATCATGACATGGTCAAGTTTTAGTGATGCTTAACACTAGCGGTGTTACAGTCTACCAGGCGATACCAGCCTATGGCTCTACACCATATCTGAACATGGGGGATTACAAAGGACGGACAGGGCTGTCACCACTTGCCGCCTACCCCTCAACCATGGGATACGAGGCAAACAAAGGTAACATGTAGCTCAGATAGCACATCTGTGCTAACCGTTACTACTCTAGCATTGGCTAGGAACTTCTGTCTTTATCAGGAGTCCTCTACTAGAGCACCCGCCAGGTGGATGGACGATTATCCCGCAAGTAAGTAGTAACAAAGATAACTTTTCTTAAGAGATCAAAACCAAAAGATGAACACAAACTTCGTACTCCAAGTAGTAAGTCGAACATAGAGGTACATGTGTAGAGGGGACTGACAAGTCGGGCAGTCTGTCCACCCGATATACAAGGCTTGCCAAGTACAAGAAGTAGAGGGTACCACTACTCCGCTATTCCTCTAACTCTTTCCCTCTCACTCCCTAACTGGTCTAGCTAGAAGCTAATGAAATGTGTGCAGTCCTTCTTCTTCTTCAAAATGTGTATGATGATCCTTGGAATGTGAGGAGGGGTCTTCTTATATAGCTTGAGGATGGTCGGTTTGCTTAGGTATTTTAGGAAACACCGCAAGCAACTGCCTCCTAGAGCATTAATTGTATCGCTAAAGAAGCATGGGGCCAGGCAGTGCGGCCGCACCTTGGGTGCCCTAGGATGCATGCCTGGCCACCGCCTTCGGCGTGTGGGCTCCTGGCTGGCCCTGGGCCTCTACTGTGCTGGTGTTCTACCCCAATGTGGAGTGTGAATTGGCTTTTGTATATGTTTTGCTTGGATGTGCCTTCTCGGTTGCGCATTTTGGTGCATTTTCACATGTTGCCCTGCAAAACATGTATATACCAAAACTTGTGGAAAATGTGAGTAGTAAACCCTAATTCTCAGCTTTGGCATTCATATTTGTTTTATTTTGTTTAAATGTTGGCGGTAGAAATATGAGTTAAGCACCACCAACAATCTCCCCCACACTTAGTCCTTTTCTCGTCCTCGAGTAAAGTTTAATGGACTAAGCGGGTTCATCTCTTTGATATGAAAATCTGCATACATGTTATTCCAAGCTTCACCTGAACCTGTGAACTTCTAGTGTCTACCAAAAAATCTTGGGTAATTGAAAAATGGAATAGCTTGGATTCAAATCTTCTTACTCTATCCCTGCTCAGAAACTTGGGTTTTTGTATGTTTTTTAAAACATAAAGATAGCTATTGTTCCTTGAATGATTCTCTTGGGTCACTCAAATTTGTAAGTAGTTCCTCACCAAGGCATATTTTGAAATTTTGCCTTCTCTTTTGATCATCCTCCTTCTAATAAGCTTATGTGGAGTTTTAGGTTGGGATGAAAATTTGTGAGGCACACATACCTTGCATATGTTGTAAAGTCAAATCCTAGACCGCACCAAAGAGAAGTGTCATACTATTAGATCAAAACAGTGCAAGTGTATAGAATTTTTTGTGGAATTACACTCCTCTATTTGATATGATCTCTTTTTATAGCTTTTGTTTTGAGACATGGCTAGATTTTTCTCATGAGCCTTCATGTGCTCATTTTTTTTGAATACTTTTTGGGACCTTCATTGTGGCCCTATTTTTTTCTATACTTTTGGGACCTTCATGTGTCCCATTCATTTCTTTTAGCATAGCCTTTTTGTCTCTTTCTAAGATATATGCTAGAGAGATCATATTTTAGAGCATGAAGTATTTATTTTAGTGATGGAAAACATGTTGTAGTGTATTCCTAGTGTAGGAATAGCTGATTATTTTGTGGTGTGTACGTGAGTTTTGATCTTGGGAGCTTGAAACATCTCTCATAGGGGTCACAAAACTTGACCAAACTCAACACAAAGTAAGAGGCATATGTGGAAGGTTTTGTTATGAATGATCATATATGGCCTTGGTAGGTATTTGAATGTCATTCAAGGAACATGCTATTTGAATTTTTGGTTTGTAAAATAAATGCCAAGTACTTTGCAAGGAATGAGCAAGCGTCATGTCATCCTACTATATCTCATTTGTCAATTACTTCGATAAAATGGGTTCCCTATAATAAGTGTTCACAAGTTTTTAGGATTTTTAGCAAGGAATAAAAAGTATGCAAACTTCTTAATCATAGGAAGACATAGAGATGTAGAATATTCTTTTTACTTTATAATTTATTTAGTTTTAAAGCTTCTCATTTAAGTATGGAATGAGAGAGAGAGTTGCACAAACCAAATTTGAATTGGACCGTCTTTTGTTCAACCAAGTCAGAGGTGAGTGTGGTTCATCCCCCACACTTTTTTTCTTGCCTGTTTTTATTTGACACAAAGAGAAAAGAAAACAAGTGCGACAAAATATTTCTAATAATAAAATCTTTACTTATAAATTGATAGGCGCATTACATGATTGAAATTTAAACATGATAGGAATGAAAGACTTGAAATATAAAGAAAATTGTGTAACACCCTAGGTGTTAGGCTTGCATTATTTGACTTGCATTGCATGAGCATAAGCATCAAGCATTCATATATGAGCTTTTACATATGAAACATATGAAACATGCTTTGTTATTTCATGTTTCCTTTGTATATGCTTATGATCATGAGTGAATATATGTAAATGGTTGATGTTAGTCACTAAAGCACCTTAGCTACACTTCGGATGACTAATGGAACATTGTTCATGTAGACCCTTTTGTCTAATTAAGCTCCTAAGTGATGATATGCATGTTGACCTGGGAAGTAATTTATGTAACCAATGTATGAAATGCTTGTGTGACCTTATGAATAGCTTAAACATGTTTAGAATGTCATTATGAACAACTTTGGTATTCATGACTAGGGCTAGTTTGGTCACTAAGTCATAGTTCTAGTGTAAGCCATCATTTGAAAGTAGTATGTTTGACCTAGTTTGAACTATGTCATATAGACTTTGCATGGATGTGTTCACTAAAGAAAAGTTGTAGTATTTGAGTAGAGAAACAACTTTTATTTTTGGGTCATGAGCAAATTCAGTGCATAGCTTGGTCATTTTGAGCTCACAAAAATCAACATTTCACTGTTTTCCAACACTTAGAAAATTTCTAAGTCATTTCGTGTTTACAGTTTCGTTGGCCCGACTTTGAGATGATTTTACTCACTAACCATTTATAATTAGACCTTGATCCTTAAATAGGAATTGTAGATGGTATGTAGGGCTACCACTCTTGTTCAGATTGTTTGCGCTAAGGAGCTACGGATTAGGAGTTTGATCACCGTCAAAACACGCTGTCAGGCTTGGATCGCAGGCCTGATGGCCAAATCAGGCCGGCCATCGGTGGCTGACCGGCTCAGAGGATGGGCGCCGCGTGGAGGCTACGCATCGCCGATGTCCTACCTGGCTAGGCCACGTTGGGTCAGAGAGCACCACATCACGCCCACGCTCGCCCGTGACACCCCTGCACTCTCATTTCCCCGCTTTGCTTCCTCCTTCACCCTTGCCTTCGTCTGCAGCAGCCGCAGCAGCGTCAGCTTGCCGCCATCACCATTGCCGACACCAGCTTGCACTGCATCACTTCTTCGCCATCACAACAACTTCACGTGATCCCAACGTCACACCGCACCCGCATTGCTCGCTAGCCGTGCACGGTAAGGCCTTCGTGCCGCGTTCGGCCTCGCCGATGTTTCATCGCCGTGTTCCGTCGCCGTGGCCGGGCAGTCTCCGACCACCGCAGGTCACGCTAGTTGGTGTGCTAGCTTCGCCATAGCCTGTAGAAGCTTGGCCGAGCCCTAGATCGAGTCATCATGGCCAGCTCCGGTGCCTCGCCGTCGACCCGCACCGTCGTGCCGCCATGACCGCCGCCGTCGTGCTTAGCTCTGTTAATCGGTCCAATGAGTTAGCTCAGTGTGTTTAGGGTCTCTTGGTAATCACTGTGGTGCCGCTGCCATCGCCTGAGAAGCTCGCCGTCGGTGAAATCGGGCCGTTCCGTGCCGCTCATCTGTTTTGCTGTAGCTGACACGTGGGCCCATCTGATGCGTGGGTCTCGGCTGTCAGTGGCTCAGAGTTGAAAGATAGTTCATTTATTTTCATATTTGTATGCAACTTTGAAAAATGATAAGTGGAGTTCTAGAGGTCCAATTCATGTGAACCAAATTTTTTTGTGATCCTCATGAAGTGTAGTGTTTTGTAAAAATATGAAATGTACAGTTCTGATATTTTTCTTGGTGATTAAAATGTATTTAAATAAGTGCTTTTTGAATGTTAGTAAACTTGTAAATTAGATATCTTGAGCTAGAAAAATGATGAAATTGTGATTCCAATTTTGTTAGTCTTGTGTTGACATGATCTAGCTAGGAAAAATATTAAGCTTGCAGTGAACTTGATTGAAATATGATCTTTCTATTTATCTATTAATAAATGGCATTTTCTGAGGAAAATTATAGGGATAAAAATATGTAACATATTGCTATGCAAATTTTTGTACAGTAGTATGGCACTAGAATGAAGGTAGGAAAATTATATAATCTGTTGTTTGACACTTGTCTATAGGGTTAACTATTTTTGCTAAAATAACCCTTGCTAGCTTGTCATTTTTGCATATGATGTTATACATGTCCAAATGGTATGAAATTTTCACAATAGTCTATTGTGAGCACTAGGAGGCCACTGTAATTTTATGAGAATTTAGTGTGCATATTTGGTGTATGTTTATTATTTCCCCTAATTATCTAATTAAATTAATAAAGGTATTTAAGTAATTAAATTGTGATTGACCATGATGCTTTCTATGGTACTTGTGATGCATATGAGCTGTTGGTGTTAATGGTGAGGCTTAGAAGCCATTGATTGTATGCAACTAATTAATTATTGCTTTATAATTCAAATAGATGGTTACATGTGTAGTTTTGGTTACGTGTATGATTTCATGTTGGTAATGGTCTTTTTGGTTAAAATTGTTAATAACAAAGTTGTAGATAACTTACTAATCTACATTGTGTTAAATTTTCATGATCATAGGCCTTAGGGTTTAAGAGTTTTAGCTATTAAAAGTTTGCTGTCCGAGATGTTTACCTTCCGAACAGATTTGATTGACTGATTTGTTTGACCTATATAGCTGTTGAATCACCTTGAAAATATTAAAAGAAAGTAGTAGACAATTTCATAAGCTTTACAGAATGTCCATAACCATAGGATTTTGATGTATATAACTCAAGTTATGGTTAAAACAAGTAGCTGTTGTTTTGTAGTTCGGTAAATAAATTGCAGAAGTATTTGCTTAAGTAATAGAGAAGAGATATGCACCTACTCAATAGAATAGGATGCACTTGTTATTACTTTAACACTATGCTATTGAAAATACTTACAAGGACGCATTGATCAATTCTTATCATATTATACGTGTCGTCATACATGCATTCGTAATATCTCATTCCATGATCATGCATATAGGATCGACCAAGGAGATAACGTTGCTGGAATTCAACAAAGAAATGGAAGGGGACCAGCAGGGGATTTCTCAAGCTACAGCTCCCGAAGAAGAGGAGCAGACCCCAGAAGAGCTCCTGGAGTGCCCTGATCACCGCCCCACCTCTTTTATGAAAGGCAAGCCCCGGAGCATTTTAAGTCTCCTAGTGTTTTACAAAATATTACTTGAGTCCTTTATGATTGATGCATTAGGTTATAAGAGTTGACTGGTAACACTTGATGTATGGAACTACCTTGTCTAGATATATACACCTTAAACCCTATGTAGGTCCAGGATCGAATATATGCTTAGCTAGCTTAGATCGGTAGAAGTCGGGTGATTTCCTGTCACCTACGAGATATAGGTGGATACCGAAGCACGGTTGGCTATATTTGCTATCAAGGAAAAGAACCATGGGGTAATGTAAATGGAGGCCAGGCGGAGTCTATATGTAGGTTGACTCATGTGATTCCGCCTGTGCCGATTAAGGACCGTACCGTTGTTGGCGCTTCTGACAAGATTGAACGCATGCCTATCACTTAGCTGGCCGAATAACTCATTCCGACAGTCAAGCCGAGCACCACTCTATTAGAGTGCGCACTTTGGATGGTAGTAAGGATGTGCAGGGAGCCAGATGTGAGCCCAAGGGCAGGCCGGGCTTGAACGTCCAGGCAGTTGGTTGTCCTGAATTGTGCGGCGTTGGGCGAACAAGCGAAATGTGGACTTGAGTTGTAGCAAGGGTGACCTAATGTGATCGTTGATCTGGTCTACCTAGGTTTGTGTTAGGAATAAATTTCCAGCTAGTTGAAATCGATTCAAATCACCGTCTCTCCTGGATAGTGAGAAACTTGGCTAGTCCCAACATCGTAGTAATTGTATTATGGAATGTGATGGTTCGGATAAACATGGAATTACTACACCTGCTATGGTTACTATTGTATGTTCTTAAAATGATATACCACATGTTTGGCACAGGATAGCTGCTAATCTTGAGATGAATAGCTATAATTAACTTGATGACCGAAGTATAATTGTATAATTGAGTTAATCGCTTTTTATGCAAAATGTTGTCAAGCTACCTCCACTTATAAAGCCTTGCATAATCCTTGGAGTCAATTTATTTCTGGTTTATGACAGGTAAGTCTAGTTGAGTATCTTCTCGTACTCAGGGTTTTATTCCCATTGTTGCAGATGGTACCGTCTACCACGGTTATTGCAAGAATTGCTTCAATCCCCTGTGGATGAGGAGTGAGCCTTGGGAAGGCATCTTTAATAATCCTTGTATGCTTTTGTGGATGGTGATCATGTGTTGGCACTATAATTGAACTATGTGACAAATGCTAGTTTTAAACTTAATCTGCTTTCGCTACTACTCTATCGAAATTGGTTTGTAATAACTTTATTCTGAACTCTGATGAATGAAATGTATCTGTGAACTTTATGTAATATGTGACATGTATGTTGAATCATGTACGATCTTGGTTGTATGTGGATCATTTATCGAAACCCATCGTGGCACTCGATAGACTACCGGGTTTATATGGGCTCAAGTATGACAGTGCGACCGCTTGCGGGCTGCCATTGTACTTGTGCTCTTATAAATTGGTCGGTTTTGCGACAGCTGGCATTAGAGCAAGATTCAACATTAATTGCCACATGTGTATTTAAAACAAAGGTTTTTGTTTTCCAAAACTAGTTTCTGGCAACTAATAGCTATATAAATAGGTATTTGAAACCTAGAGTTGAAATCTAAAGTGTGCCAATGATCACTTTCTTTATGCCCAATTAAGGACTCTTAGGTGGCTATTTAAGTACTAACTTGGGGGCTTTTCATTTTCATCGTCCATACGGCGTGCTATTGTATGGATGCCATTCACTTGAATGGTAATGCATGGATCAAATGCCTCTATGCCAAGGTAAGAAGGTAAGTTAATGAGTGGCATGACCGCAAGATATGAGCGTGCAGTCGGGGATAGCTAGCTTTGGTACGACTATGTATGCATGCTTGCATGTGTATATGGTCCGTATTTAATTGTGGGTAATAAACTGTCATCGGGTAGCTTTGATACGGAAGTATATGTATGGGTATACATATATGGAAGTATTTAGATTACAACTTAGAGCCCAGATTTATATTCTGCATATATAATTGTGGGGTTGGGCTGAAATGAAACTCTTATGTAGGTACACTAACAACGAAACGTGTAGCCCGACTAGATACGCTATATATGAGAGAATGTATGTATGCCACCGCGTATGTCATTAGAAATAATTTTTCCTAAGTTTGTAAGGACGTACAGAACATGCATGCATCATGATAAATCATTATTAAATACTTGCATTGTTCCCCCTTATAGATTTCTTACTCGGTTATGTAACTCTTATCTGTTATGACTTTGTCTCACGAGAGTTGCATATGTTGTTGGTACAGATGGCAACACCAGCTGGAAGTGAGAATTTCTTGATGATGTTCGGAACTCCTGCTTTGCTTTGGAGAGTCTTGCACTTTGCGGGGTATCATGAACCGCCCCTCTATCACTAGAATGAAGAGTACCTGGAGGGATAGCCATGGTATGAAGTGCGGCTAACCATACCAGCTCGTACTCAAGCACCCTTCTGGCAGGAGTGGAAGGCGGAATCTGAAGGGAGAACTCCCTTGGGAGGCTACCCAAGTAGTAGCCTTTGTGGTATTGAGTCAGATCTGTCAGCAGCACAGGGATGAACTTACCGGTAGTGCCGCTGGTGTTTTTCCTTGGGTGGATCCGTCCATAGCAATATGGGAACAACGCAACCACAATGCATTGATCCAAGATCAGGATGAGCGGGCAAATAGTTCTAGTCCTGCTATGAGTTCCATGTTTACAGTGATGAAAATGTTCTATACTCATCAGGACACTAGGGATTTCTGGCAGGAGTCATATACCACTTGCATGGATAAGCTCATAAGGGCCGAAGCCGCACAACGAAAGCTCAAGAAGCATGTGCACAGGCACAAGAAGGCAGCAAGTGAGGCTCAACGGGAAACCGATCAAGCCTATGTAGCTTTGGGCAATCTCCACACCCAAATGGAGCAAATGGATCAACAGAGAGCTGCAGCCCAAGAGGCAAGGGTAGATGATCAAGCAATGCTAGTAGGACTGTGGGACTAGCTGGAGGCCACCCGTGCCGAGGCATCCACAGCTATGCTCCAGCAAAACCTGGCAAACAACCATGCCGCTGCAGCAGAAGCAGAACGAGATAGGACATGCGCCATGAGCGCCATGTAGGACCGTGCTGAGAGGGACTTGCGTCAGCAGCTTGCATAGGCCCAGCATGTAGTGATGGATCTTCAGCATGAGGTGCATTATCTGAACAACCAACTGCACCTGATCCTTGATTACGAAGATCTAGATATGTTAGTGGAAGTTGACAGCTGGGACAAGGAAGAAGTGGAGCCTAAGGATGGGGATGATCCTATCTCTGACCTCGATAGTGATCATAATGAGGATTAGAAGCGCCTAGTGGCTAGTTAGAGCGCTAGATGTATCCTTGCCATTTATGTAATGGACCTGTAGTTTAAGTTTGGTATTTGTGATGGAACTATCATGCAATATTGGTACTTGCATGTTATCTCATGTTTGGTTGAACGTTAATGCAATTCCAGTTTCATTTTATCGATGATTATGACTTGAATGTTAACGCACTGCATGAGCATAAGCATCAAGCATTCATATATGAGCTTTTACATATGAAACATATGATTGAAACATATGAAACATACTTTGTTATTTCATGTTTCCTTTGTATATGCTTATGATCATGAGTGAATATATGTAAATGGTTGATGTTAGTCACTAAAGCACCTTAGCTACACTTCGGATGACTAATGGAACATTGTTCATGTAGACCCTTTTGTCTAATTAAGCTCCTAAGTGATGATATGCATGTTGACCTGGGAAGTAATTTATGTAACCAATGTATGAAATGCTTGTGTGACCTTATGAATAGCTTAAACATGTTTAGGATGTCATTATGAACAATTTTGGTATTCATGACTAGGGCTAGTTTGGTCACTAAGTCATAGTTCTAGTGTAAGCCATCATGTGAAATAGTATGTTTGACCTAGTTTGAACTATGTCATAGAAACTTTGCATGGATGTGTTCACTAAAGCAAAGTTATAGTATTTGAGTAGAGCAACAACTTTTATTTTTGGGTCATGAGCTAATTCAGTGCATAGCTTGGTCATTTTGAGCTCACAAAAATCAACATTTCACTATTTTCCAACACTAAGAAAATTTCTAAGTCATTTCATGTTTACAAGCCATGGCCTGACTTTGAGATGATTTTACTCACTAACCATTTAGAATTAGACCTTGATCCTTAAATAGGAATTCTATATGGTATGTAGGGCTACCACTCTTGTTCGATTGTTTATGCTAAGGAGCTACGTATTAGGAGTTTGATCATCGTCAAAACACGCCGTCGGGCCCAATCGCAGTGCCTAATGGCCAAATCGGGCCGACCATCGGTGGGTCGATCGGCTCGTAGTGTGGCCACCGCGTGGAGGCCACGCATCGCCGGCGTCCCGCCCACCAGTCACATTAGGCCGAGAGCACCACATCACACCGCGCGCTGCCTGTGATGCCCCTATGCTCTCATTTCCCCGCTTTGCTTCCTCCTTCGCCCTTGCCTCTGTCCGTAGCAGCGTGAGCTCACCGCCATCGCCATTGCCGGCACCAGCTTGCACCCCATCACTTCTTTGCCAATGCAGCAAGTTCACCATGATCCCACCATCTCATCGAGCCCGCATTGCTCGCTAGTCGCTCACGGTAAGGCCTCTGTGCCGCGTTTGGCCTCGCCGGGTTTTCGCCGCCGTTCCGTCATCGGCGTGGCAGTGCCATCTCCGACCACCACGGGTCACGCTTAGTTGGTGCGCTAGCTTCACCAGTAGTCTCAGAAAGCTTGGTCGAGCCCTAGATTGAGTCATCATGGCAACTCCGACGCCTCGCCATCGACCCGCACCGCCGTGCCCTATGACCGCCGCCATCGTGCTTAGCTCCGTCAATCGGTCCAATTAGTTAGCTCAGTGTGTTCGGGGTGTCTTGGTAATCACTGTGGTGCCGGTGCCATCGCTGGAGAAGCTCGCCGTCGGTGAACTCTGGCCGTTCTACGCCACTCCTCTGTTTTGCTGTCGCTGACACGCGGGCCCGTCTGATGCGTGGGTCCCGGCTGTCAGTGGCTCAGAGTTGAAAGATAGTTTATTTATTTTCATATTTGTATGGAACTTTGAAAAATGATAAGTGGAGTTCTAGAGGTCAATTCTTGTGAACCAAATTTTGTTGTGATCCTCATGAAGTGTAGTATTTTGTAAAAATATGAAATGTACAGTTTCTGATATTTTTCTTGGTGATTAAAATGTATTTAAATAAGTGCTTTTTGAATGTTAGTAAACTTGTAAATTAGATATCTTGAGCTAGGAAAATGATGAAATTGTGATTTGAATTTTGTTAGTCTTGTGTTGACATGATCTAGCTAGGAAAAGTATTAAGCTTGCAGCAAACTTGATTGAAATATGATCTTTCTATTTATCTATTAATAACTGGCATTTTGTGAGGAAAATTATAGGGATAAAAATATGTAACATATTGCTATACAAATTTTTGTACAGTTGTATGGCACTAGTATGAAGCTAGGAAAATTATATAGTATGTTGTTTGACACTTTTCTATAGGGTTAACTATTTTTGCTAAAATAACCCTCGCTAGCTTGTCATTTTTGCATAGGATGTTATACATGTCCAAATAGTATGAAATTTTCACAGTAGTCTATTGTAAGCACTTGGAGGCTACTGTAATTTTATGAGAATTTATTGTGCATATTTGTTGTATGTTTGTTATTTCCCCTAATTATCTAATTAAATTAATAAAGGTATTTAACTAATTAAATTGTGATTGACCATGATGCTTTCTGTGGTACTTGTGATGCATATGAACTGTTGGTGTTAATGGTGAGGCTTAGAAGCCATTGATTGTATGCAACTAATTAATTATTGCTTTATAATTCAAATATATGGTTACATGTATAGTTTCGGTTGCGTGTATGATTTCATGTTGATAATGGTCTTTTCAGTAAAACTTGTTAATAACAAAGTTGTAGATAACTTACTAATATACCTTGTGTTAAATTTTCATGATCATAGGCCTTAGGGTATAAGAGTTTTAGCTGTTACAAATTTGCTGCCCGAGATGATTTGATTGACTGATTTGTTTGACCTATATAACTATTGAATCATCTTGAGAGTATTAAAAGAAAGTTATAGACAATTTCATAAGCTTTCCATAATGTCCACAACCATAGGATTTTGATGTACATAACTCTAGTTATGGTTAAAACAAATAGCTGTTGTTTTGTAGTTCGGTAAATAAATTGCAGAAGTATTTGTTTAAGTAATAGAGAAGAGATATGCACCTACTCAGTAGAATAGGATACACTTGTTATTACTTTAACACCATACTATTGAAAATACTTACAAGGACACATTCATCACTTCTTATCATATTATACGTGTAGTCATACATGCATCCGCAATATCTCATTTCATGATCATGCATATAGGATCGACCGAGGAGATAACGTTGCTGGAATTCAACGAAGAAGAGGAAGGGGTCCAGCAGGAGATTCCTCAAGCTGCAGCTCCCAAACAAGAGGAGCAGACCCCAGAAGAGCTCCCTAAGTGCCCTGATCACCGCCCCACCTCTTTTCTGAAAGGCAAGCCCCGGAGCATTTTAAGTCTCCCAGTGTTTTACAAAATATTACTTAAGTCCTTTATGATTGATGCATTAGGTTATAAGAGTTGACTGGAAACACTTGATGCATGGAACTATCTTGTCCAGATATATACACCTTGAACCCTATGTAGGTCTAGGATCGAATATATGCTTAGCCATGCTTAGACCGGTAGAAGTCAGGTGATTTCCTGTCACCTACGAGATATAGGTGGATACCGAAGCACGGTTGGCTATATTTGCTATCAAGGAAAAGAACCATGGGGTAATGTAAATGGAGGCCAGGCGGAGTCTATATGTAGGTTGACTCATGTGATTCCGTCTGTGCCGATTAAGGACCGTACCGTTGTTGGCGCTTCTGACAAGATTGAACGCATGCCTATCACTTAGCTGGCCGAATAACTCATTCCGACAGTCAAGCCGAGCACCACTCTATTAGAGTGCGCACTTTGGATGGTAGTAAGGATGTGCAGGGAGCCAGATGTGAGCCCAAGGGCAGGCCGGGCTTGAACGTCCAGGCAGTTGGTTGTCCTGAATTGTGCGGCGGCGTTAGGCTAACAAGCGAAATGTGGACTTGAGTTGTAGCAAGGGTGACCTAATGTGATCGTTGATCTGGTCTACCTAGGTTTGTGTTAGGAATAAATTTCCAGCTAGTTGAAATCGATTCAAATCACCGTCTCTCCTGGATAGTGAGAAACTTGGCTAGTCCCAACATCGTAGTAATTGTATTATGGAATGTGATGGTTCGGATAAACATGGAATTACTACACCTGCTATGGTTACTATTGTATGTTCTTAAAATGATATACCACATGTTTGGCACAGGATAGCTGCTAATCTTGAGATGAATAGCTATAATTAACTTGATGACCGGAAGTATAATTGTATAATTGAGTTAATCGCTTTTTATGCAAAATGTTGTCAAGCTACCTCCACTTATAAAGCCTTGCATAATCCTTGGAGTCAATTTATTTCTGGTTTATGACAGGTAAGTCTAGTTGAGTATCTTCTCGTACTCAGGGTTTTATTCCCATTGTTGCAGATGGTACCGTCTACCACGGTTATTGCAAGAATTGCTTCAATCCCCTGTGGATGAGGAGTGAGCCTTGGGAAGGCATCTTTAATAATCCTTGTATGCTTTTGTGGATGGTGATCATGTGTTGGCACTATAATTGAACTATGTGACAAATGCTAGTTTTAAACTTAATCTGCTTCCGCTACTACTCTATCGAAATTGGTTTGTAATAACTTTATTCTGAACTCTGATGAATGAAATGTATCTGTGAACTTTATGTAATATGTGACATGTATGTTGAATCATGTACGATCTTGGTTGTATGTGGATCATTTATCGAAACCCATCGTGGCACTCGACAGACTACCGGGTTTATATGGGCTCAAGTATGACAGTGCGACCGCTTGCGGGCTGCCATTGTACTTGTGCTCTTATAAATTGGTCGGTTTTGCGACAGCTGGCATTAGAGCAAGATTCAACATTAATTGCCACATGTGTATTTAAAACAAAGGTTTTTGTTTTCCAAAACTAGTTTCTGGCAACTAATAGCTATATAAATAGGTATTTGAAACCTAGAGTTGAAATCTAAAGTGTGCCAATGATCACTTTCTTTATGCCCAATTAAGGACTCTTAGGTGGCTATTTAAGTACTAACTTGGGGGCTTTTCATTTTCATCGTCCATACGGCGTGCTATTGTATGGATGCCATTCACTTGAATGGTAATGCATGGATCAAATGCCTCTATGCCAAGGTAAGAAGGTAAGTTAATGAGTGGCATGACCGCAAGATATGAGCGTGCAGTCGGGGATAGCTAGCTTTGGTACGACTATGTATGCATGCTTGCATGTGTATATGGTCCGTATTTAATTGTGGGTAATAAACTGTCATCGGGTAGCTTTGATACGGAAGTATATGTATGGGTATACATATATGGAAGTATTTAGATTACAACTTAGAGCCCAGATTTATATTCTGCATATATAATTGTGGGGTTGGGCTGAAATGAAACTCTTATGTAGGTACACTAACAACGAAACGTGTAGCCCGACTAGATACGCTATATATGAGAGAATGTATGTATGCCACCGCGTATGTCATTAGAAATAATTTTTCCTAAGTTTGTAAGGACGTACAGAACATGCATGCATCATGATAAATTATTATTAAATACTTGCATTGTTCCCCCTTATAGATTTCTTACTCGGTTATGTAACTCTTATCTGTTATGACTTTGTCTCACGAGAGTTGCATATGTTGTTGGTACAGATGGCAACACCAGCTGGAAGTGAGAATTTCTTGATGATGTTCGGAACTCCTGCTTTGCTTTGGAGAGTCTTGCACTTTGCGGGGTATCATGAACCGCCCCTCTATCACTAGAATGAAGAGTACCTGGAGGGATAGCCATGGTATGAAGTGCGGCTAACCATACCAGCTCGTACTCAAGCACCCTTCTGGCAGGAGTGGAAGGCAGAATCTGAAGGGAGAACTCCCTTGGGAGGCTACCCAAGTAGTAGCCTTTGTGGTATTGAGTCAGATCTGTCAGCAGCACAGGGATGAACTTACCGGTAGTGCCGCTGGTGTTTTTCCTTGGGTGGATCCGTCCATAGCAATATGGGAACAACGCAACCACAATGCATTGATCCAAGATCAGGATGAGCGGGCAAATAGTTCTAGTCCTGCTATGAGTTCCATGTTTACAGTGATGAAAATGTTCTATACTCATCAGGACACTAGGGATTTCTGGCAGGAGTCATATACCACTTGCATGGATAAGCTCATAAGGGCCGAAGCCGCACAACGAAAGCTCAAGAAGCATGTGCACAGGCACAAGAAGGCAGCAAGTGAGGCTCAACGGGAAACCGATCAAGCCTATGTAGCTTTGGGCAATCTCCACACCCAAATGGAGCAAATGGATCAACAGAGACCTGCAGCCCAAGAGGCAAGGGTAGATGATCAAGCAATGCTAGTAGGACTGTGGGACTAGCTGGAGGCCACCCGTGCCGAGGCGTCCACAGCTATGCTCCAGCAAAACCTGGCAAACAACCATGCCGCTGCAGCAGAAGCAGAACGAGATAGGACATGCGCCATGAGCGCCATGTAGGACCGTGCTGAGAGGGACTTGCGTCAGCAGCTTGCATAGGCCCAGCATGTAGTGATGGATCTTCAGCATGAGGTGCATTATCTGAACAACCAACTGCACCTGATCCTTGATTACGAAGATCTAGATATGTTAGTGGAAGTTGACAGCTGGGACAAGGAAGAAGTGGAGCCTAAGGATGGGGATGATCCTATCTCTGACCTCGATAGTGATCATAATGAGGATTAGAAGCGCCTAGTGGCTAGTTAGAGCGCTAGATGTATCCTTGCCATTTATGTAATGGACCTGTAGTTTAAGTTTGGTATTTGTGATGGAACTATCATGCAATATTGGTACTTGCATGTTATCTCATGTTTGGTTGAACGTTAATGCAATTCCAGTTTCATTTTATCGATGATTATGACTTGAATGTTAACGCACTGCATGAGCATAAGCATCAAGCATTCATATATGAGCTTTTACATATGAAACATATGATTGAAACATATGAAACATGCTTTGTTATTTCATGTTTCCTTTGTATATGCTTATGATCATGAGTGAATATATGTAAATGGTTGATGTTAGTCACTAAAGCACCTTAGCTACACTTCGGATGACTAATGGAACATTGTTCATGTAGACCCTTTTGTCTAATTAAGCTCCTAAGTGATGATATGCATGTTGACCTGGGAAGTAATTTATGTAACCAATGTATGAAATGCTTGTGTGACCTTATGAATAGCTTAAACATGTTTAGGATGTCATTATGAACAATTTTGGTATTCATGACTAGGGCTAGTTTGGTCACTAAGTCATAGTTCTAGTGTAAGCCATCATGTGAAATAGTATGTTTGACCTAGTTTGAACTATGTCATAGAAACTTTGCATGGATGTGTTCACTAAAGCAAAGTTATAGTATTTGAGTAGAGCAACAACTTTTATTTTTGGGTCATGAGCTAATTCAGTGCATAGCTTGGTCATTTTGAGCTCACAAAAATCAACATTTCACTATTTTCCAACACTAAGAAAATTTCTAAGTCATTTCGTGTTTACAGTTTCGTTGGCCCGACTTTGAGATGATTTTACTCACTAACCATTTAGAATTAGACCTTGATCCTTTAATAGGAATTCTATATGGTATGTAGGGCTACCACTCTTGTTCAGATTGTTTGCGCTAAGGAGCTACGTATTAGGAGTTTGATCATCGTCAAAACACGCTGTCAGGCCCGAATCGCAGGCCTAATGGCCAAATCGGGCCGACCATCGGTGGCCGACCGGCTCAGAGTGTGGCCACCGCGTGGAGGCCACGCATCGCCGATGTCCTGCCCAGCCAGGTCACATTAGGCCAGAGAGCACCACATCACACCTGCGCTTGCCCGTGATGCCCCTATGCTCTCATTTCCCCGCTTTGCTTCCTCCTTCGCCCTTGCCTCTGTCCGTAGCAGCGTGAGCTCACCGCCATCGCCATTGCCGGCACCAGCTTGCACCCCATCACTTCTTTGCCAATGTAGCAAGTTCACCATGATCCCACCATCTCATCGAGCCCGCATTGCTCGCTAGTCGCTCACGGTAAGGCCTCTGTGCCGCGTTTGGCCTCGCCGGTGTTTCGCCGCCGTGTTCCGTCGCCGTGGCCAGGCCATCTCCGACCACCACGGGTCACGCTAGTTGGTGCGCTAGCTTCGCTGTAGTCTGTAGAAGCTTGGTCGAGCCCTAGATTGAGTCATCATGGCAACTCCGACGCCTCGCCATGGTGATCATGTGTTGGCAGTGTAATTGAACTTGGTCGAGCCCTAGAAGCTTGGTCGACACCACGGGTACCGTTGTTGGCGCTTCTGACAAGATTGAACGCATGCCTATCACTTAGCTAGCCGGATAACTCATTCTGACCACGAAGCCGAGTAGCTCAACTCAAGCCGGGCCCTGCTCTGTAAGGGTGCGCACTCTGGATGGTAGTAAGGATGTGTGGGGAGCCAAACGTGAGCCCAAGGGCAAGCCTGGCCAGAATGTCCTAGCAGTTGGTTGTCCCTGATTGTGCGGCGCTGGGCAAACCCGTGAAATGTGGACTTGAGTTGTACCAAAGGTGACCTAAGGTGACCGTTGATCTGGTTTGCCTAGGTTTGTGTTAGTAATAAATTCCCAGCTGGTTGAAATCAATTCGAATCGTTGTCTCTCCCGGATAGTGAGAAACTTGGCTAGTCCCAACATCGTAGTGATTGTATTATGGAATGTGATGGTTCGGATAAACATGGAATTACTACACCTGCTATGGTTACTATTGTATGTTCTTAAAATGATATACCACATGTTTGGCACAGGATAGCTGCTAATCTAGAGATGAATAGCTATAATTAACTTGATGACCAAAGTATAATTGTATAATTGAGTTAATCGCTTTTTATGCAAAATGTTGTCAAGCTACCTCCACTTATAAAGCCTTGCATAATCCTTGGAGTCAATTTATTTCTGGTTTATGATGAGTAAGTCTAGCTGAGTACCTTCTCATACTTAGGGTTTTATTCCCATTGTTGCAGATGGTACCATCTACCACGGTTATTGCAAGAATTGCTTCTTTCCCTTCGTGGATGAGGAGTGGGCCTTGAGCAGGCATCTTTAATAATCCTTCTATATGCTTTTGTGGATGGTGATCATGTGTTGGCAGTGTAATTGAACTATGTGACAAATGCTAGTTTCAAACTTAATCTGCTTCCGCTACTACTCTATCGAACTTAGTTTGTAATAACTCTATTCCGTACTCTGATGAATGAAATGTATCTGTGAACTTTATGTAATATGTGACATGTATGTTGAATCATGTACGATCTTGGTTGTATGTGGATCATTTATTGAGACCCGTCGTGGTACTCGATAGACTATCGGATTTATATGGGCTCAAGTATGATAGTGCAACCGCTTGCGGGCTGCCATTGTACTTGTGCTCTTATAAATTGGTCAGTTCTGCGACAAATTGTGCCTAATTTATTCTTGCAGCGGGAGTGGCCTAGAAAGGCTGATTCAAAGCATGCTCTACTCCCACCACCTTCGCTACCCTAGCAACTTTATCTCCAAAGCTATGCGCGGAGCTCATTGATCTCATCACCAAGGTCCTTGATTTTTAGCAGACTCTCAGCGAGACGATCATTAGCCTTTCTAACACTCTTGTGTAGGATTTTTTTGCTAGCGCTAAGTGAGGCTAGGCCTTTGGATGGCTGCTCATCCTCACTATCGCTGAGAAATCCAGCGGGCTATCCTCTAATTTAAGGTTTAATCAACTTCTTGATCCTAAGGGGCGCACCCAAGGATTCCATCTCCTTTCCTAACGGAGCAGGCTTGTTTTTCGTCTATTTGGCCGGTTTGCGCATGAGCGCCTTTCCATACCCTCCTTCAGGTTTGTGCACACCTACCATGGTGTAGGAGAGACTAGGCCTAGCGGTATGAAAGGACAAACTAGCCGGACAGACTGTATTGCCCGAAGGCATTACAACAGAGCGCTTGCTAGTTCTGCTAACATTGGGTGCATTCCACTTGAGTTCGTTGGCACCACCTTCTTCTCCATGGTGCCACCTTGGGGTGCCTTAGAATGTGCCATGGTCTTGTGGCTAGAACCACCACTCATGGCATAGCTAGGTGCCATGATTGCAAGAGGCACTTTAGTGATGATCCTTGCTTCCTCCCTCACATAGGAGCTCTCGGGCACTAAGTCTATGGAGGCCGGGATGCCATCAAGGTTGTAAGTGGAGCAAGAGCTTTGAGTGCTAAGTGGAGGGAGAGAAGAGAGCTTGTAGCTTGGTGTGAAGATAGGAGAGGCTATGGGGTGGTTCTTATAGGTGCTCGGGCCTCTACCACGAAGGAAACAAACCAAGCACCGCCATGGTTGTGATACATAGGAGATCAAAGAGATGCACACAAAGATTGGGGGCCAGCGGAGCCACGGGTGGTGCGGCCACACCATGGGTGCGCCCAGACCCCCAGGTCCTCCTCCTGGCCTAGAATTTTGTCTAGGTGCATGTGCACGCATGGTGATCCTAGAGATGCTGGTGTCGGATTTTTATTCAGCAGGATCAGCGAGTGATAGAGTGAGATGCACATGATCATGGTGAATCAAGAGAATATTCATATTGCAAATTCACATGATTTTGTAATTAGGACTGGATATTCATGTGATCAGCATGTGTCAAGCAAGATTGAGCAAGATTCATGGTTTGTCTAGTGAGGGCATAAAGGTCATTTTACCATGATGACTTGCTTAAGAAGATAAAGCAAATTTTTATATTTTAAGTAAATGAAAGAATATGTTAGTATAATTAATTTTTAAATTTTGATAAGTTTTTAATAAACTTATCAAAAGCAATTAAATCTATTCTATCTATTTCTAAGTTAGTGTTATAAGAAGGCTCTAGGAAAACTTTTAAACATTGACCATTAACTTTGAAAATGTTACCGTCATCGTCTTGGATGGTGATTGCGCCGTGTGGCGAAGTGTTGATAATGATGTATGGTCCTTGCCATTTGCTTCTTAGTTTTCCTTCACCGAAGAGTTTGACTCGGGAGTTGAACAGAAGAACCTTATCTCCCTCCTTGAATTCCTTGTATTGGATTCGGTGATCATGCCATCTCTTTGTTCTTTCCTTGAAGAGCTTGGCACTATGGTACGCCTTCTCTCGCCATCCTTCTAGCATGGCAATTTATTTTTGATGATTTCTACCAGCTAGCTTCACATCCATGTTCCAGCTCTTTATGGCCAAGTAAGCTCGGTGTTCAAGCTCAACTGGTAAATGATAGCTTTTCCCATATACGAGCTGGAACAGCGACATACCAATGGGAGTTTTATAAGCTGCCCTGTATGCCCAAAGTGCATTAGGTAGCTTATCTTTCCATCCTTCTCTCATTACACTAACCGTTTTCTGCAGGATATTTTTGATCTGTTTATTTGAAGTTTCCGCCTGACCACTTGTTTGAGGATGGTATGGGGTGGCAATGTTGTGCTAGGCCCCAAGCTTTTTCAGGAAGGCTCTAAAGGTTTTGTCAACGAAGTGGGATCCTCCATCACTTATCACCATTCGTGGTATTCCAAAGCGAGGGAAGATTACTTCATGGAACATCTTCCTTGTATGCCTGGTGTCAGCAGCTCAACATGGTAGAGCTTCCACCCATTTTGACATGTAGTCAATGACGATGAGGATGTACTCGCTGTCATGGGACTTTTGGAATGGCCCCATGAAGTCAATGGCCCAAACATTGAAGATCTCTACTTGTAGGTTGTAGTGGAGGGGCATTGCATTGCGAGCTATAATGCCACCTTGCAGCTAGCATTTTTGGCACCTTCGGATGAACTCCTTGGTGTCTTCATACATTGTTGGCCAGAAGAACCCGCATTGCTAGATTTTGGCTTGTGTGCGGAATACTCCATAGTGACCTCCATACGGTGCTGCATGGTATTGCTTGATGATTTGCATTCCTTCTACCATTGGTACACATCTCCTCAATAGGCCATAAGAGCTTACCCTATGCAGGTATGGGGCATCCCAAAGGTGACGTCTGCTTTCTGCTTGCAGCTTCCCTTTGTTTTCACCCGGTGGTACGTATCCTAAAACCATGAAGTTCATGATGTTTGCATACCACGGGTTTATGTCTGTCACCTTGAGTAGCATATCATCGCGTAGAAAGTCATTTATTGGGAGTTCCTGCATGTTAGTGACTTGCAAACGCGATAGATGATCGGTGACAGTGTTCTCTACTCCCTTTTTATCTTTTATCTCAAGGTCAAATTCTTGGAGTAAGAAAACCCATCTTATTAGTCTAGGTTTAGCGTCTTTATTAGTGAGCAAATATTTAAGTGCAGCATGATCAGTATAAACGATAACTTTTGCACCCTCTAAGTAAGACCTAAACTTGTTGATGGCAAAAACGATCTTCCTTGTATGCCTGGCATCAACAGCTCAGCATTGTAGAGCTTCCACCCATTTTGACACGTAGTCAATGGTGATGAGGATGTACTCGCTGTCTTGAGACTTTTGGAATGGCCCCATGAAGTCAATGCCCCAAACATCGAAGATCTCAACTTGTAGGTTGTAGTGGAGGGGCATTGCATTGTGAGCTATAAATGCCACCTTGAAGCTGGCATTTTTTGC
Organism: Miscanthus lutarioriparius; assembly: GCA_904845875.1. Classification (NCBI taxonomy): domain Eukaryota; kingdom Viridiplantae; phylum Streptophyta; class Magnoliopsida; order Poales; family Poaceae; genus Miscanthus; species Miscanthus lutarioriparius. The sequence continues at coordinate 56,114,817 of CAJGYO010000011.1, read as the reverse complement.
ACCTATGGATGAACTCCTTGGTGTCTTCATACATTGTCGGCTAGAAGAATCCACATTGCCAGATTTTGGCTTGTGTGCGGAATACTCCGTGGTGACCTCTGTATGGTGCTGCATGGTATTTCTCGATGATCTCCATTCCTTCTGCCATGGGTACACATCTCCTCAATAGGCCTATAGGTATGGGGCATCCCAAAGGTGACGTCTGCTTTCTGCTTGCAGCTTCCTTTTGTTTTCGCCTGGTGGTACGTATCCTGAAACCATGAAGTTCACGATGTTTGCGTACCATGGGTTTATGTCCGTCACCTTGAGTAGCATGTCATCACGTAGAAAGTCATTTATTGGGAGTTCCTGCATGTTAGTGACTTGTAAATGCGATAGATGATAGGCAACAGTGTTCTCTACTCCCTTTTTATCTTTTATCTCAAGGTCAAATTCTTGGAGTAAGAAAACCCATCTTATTAGTCTAGGTTTAGCGTCTTTCTTAGTGAGCAAATATTTAAGTGCAGCATGATCAGTATAAACGATAACTTTTGCACCCTCTAAGTAAGACCTAAACTTGTCGATAGCAAAAACGACTGCTTATAGCTCTTTTATGTAGTAGCATAGTTAAGCTGTGCTCCTGTCAGCGTTTTGCTAGCGTGTGCGATTACATGATGCTTCTTATCTTTGGTTTGGCCAAGGACCGCACCAACAGCATAGTCACTAGCATCACACATGATCTCGAATGGTAGTGACCAATCAGGTGGTTGGATGATTGGTGCTGAGATGAGTGCTTTCTTGAGAGTGTGAAAAGCAGTTAAGCACTCATCTGTGAACTCAAAAGGTGCATCCTTAGCTAGTAGGTTCGTGAGGGGTCTAGCAATCTGTGAAAAATCTTTGATAAACCGCCTATAGAACACTGCATGACCTAGGAAGTTGCGGAACCCTTTTACATTCATGGGTGGTGGTACTTGCTCAATGACTTCTATCTTGGCCTTATCTACCTCAATCCCCCTTTCGGACACAAGGTGCCCCAGAATGATGCCTTCACGGACCATGAAGTGGCACTTTTCCCAATATAGTACCAGGTCCTTCTCTTGACATCTCTACAAGACTTTGTCCAGATTCTCTAGATAGTAGTCAAAGGTTTTACCATAGACCGAGAAATCATCCATGAAAACCTCCATGATTTCTTCTATCATGTCTGAGAAGATAGACATCATGCATCGTTGGAATGAAGCGGGTGCATTACACAACCCCAATGACATTTTGTGATATGCGTATGTTCCATAAGGCATGTAAATGTCATCTTGCTCTGATCATCGGGGTGGATGGGAATCTGATGGTATCCCAAATATCCATCGAGGAAATAGAAGAAAGAATGCTTCACCAATCGCTCTAACATTTCATTAATGAAAGGCAGTGGGAAGTGGTCTTTCTTTGTTACCGCGTTGAGTTTCCTGTAATCAATACACATTCTCCACCCTGTGACAATTTGTTGTGGAATTAACTCGTTTTTATTGTTTTCAATGACCGTCATACCTCCTTTCTTTGGAACCACTTGGACGGGACTAACCCAGTCGCTATGTGGTACAGGATAGATAATCCTGGCATGTAGAAGTTTGAGGACTTTCTTCTTCATGACTTCCTGCATCGCATTATTGAGCCTATGCTAAGGCTCTCAAGATGGTGTGCTTGACGGGTCTATCAGAATGCAATGGGTACAGATAGTTGGGCTAATCCCCTTGAGATCTTACAAGGAATACCCGAAGACTGACCTATGTTTTTCTAAAATGGTGATGAGTTTGGACGTCTCCTCATCAGAAAGCTTATCGCTAATGATTACAGGAGTTTCTTTGTCGCTGTTTAGAAAAGCATAACGTAGACCAGCGGGTTGGGGTTTAAGCTCAACTGGAGGTCATGTCGGCACTTCCTCTGTGGGAAGATCTATGGTTTCTCCTAAGTCGTCCTCTTCTTCTATGAAGAGTTTCACATCCTTTTCTAAGGATGACTTAGGGGAATCAAAGGGTAAAACCGACATGACTTCCTTGGGCAGGTCAAGATGGGGGAGAGATTCTACCACTGAGTGTTTGGATCGAGCGATAGGAATGGTAAAAGTGTCTCTCCCCAACTTTACATCTATTTCCCCTGTTTTTGGTGCGTTCAAGAAGAGTTTTTCTAGGGGATGCCCTATCAAGATGTCAAAGTCCTGAATGTCAAAGACATGGAAATCGACAGCCATTACAACATCATCATGATGAATCATAGTGTTGTGTTGAATTCCATGCCCTTTTAAGACCGACCATGGGTTATTCCTAAAGGATTTGTTTGTCAGAGCAAGGGGTTCATTGCCAAAGTAGGTAGATGCGAATGATATAGACATCAAGTTTGCTCCGACAGTGGGCAAGTAAAGGACGTCCACCATTGTTCTGAGAACTTTGCAGCGGATGGTTGAAGGAGGGACACAAATCTGAATTTCTTCAGAAGAATGCTCTCCCTCCTCCACCCATTCACTGCTCATGATAGCAGTCAACTCCTTGATAGACTCATTAAAGGGTTCAAGGGGAGTGACTGCAAATGGTGGCCTCTTTTGGCATGAGTACTTCGAGGTATTTCCGAAGTCTTTGAAAAATTCATCCTCAAAATACGGAAGTTCCGAAGGTTGGAAACCTTCCTTCGGGTCTTTTGGTTCAGGAGAGGGTCTCTCTAAGGATGTTATGGGTTTGTCCTCAACTGAAGAGATTCCTCATGGCTTGGCTCAGGTTCTACATGGAGGGTTTCTAGCAGAGGAGTGTTCTTTAGAATACGGTCTAGTAGAGCTTCTCCTTCTGCTATGATTTTATCTGTAAATGAACCTCTGGCAGCTATATCAAACTGTAGGGTAGATTCCTTGCTAAGCCCTAACCAGAAATGCTACAAAAGCACATGGTTGGGCATAGACAAGTCTGGGCTAGATCTCATTAAAATTGAGAATCTATCCCAAGCTGCACCAATAGTTTCCTTCTTTTTTTGTTGGAAGTTGAGTATCTCTTGTCGTAGGGCAGCGATTCGGGATATAGGGAAGAACGCAAGACAGAAACTGTTCCTTTGTTCTTCCCAATCGCCCGATACCTTCCCTATGTTGTGGGCATACCATTGTTTCACCCTCTCATCAAGTGAGAAATGAAACAACTTCCACCAAAGTGTTTCTTGCAACATGCCCGAAATGGTCAGGCAAGCACAGAGTTGCTCAAACTCCGTTAGGTGATGATAAGGGTTTTCAAAATCCAATCCCAGGAAGGTTTGTTCCCGAACCATGGCTATAAAGCCAGGGCAAAGTTCATAACTTGGAGCTGTGGTTGGCTTTGAAGATTGTGGTGGTTCAACAAACTCGCCCTTTGAAGCAGAAAGGTTTTGAATGTTAGGTTGCTCCATAGAAAAAGGGTAAAAAGAAAAGAAAAAACAAAGGATACACGGGCAAACTAGGTTCAGAGACTAAAACGACAACCACTCCCCGGCAACAGCGCCAGAAATGCTTGTTGGTGCTTCTTAGAATAAGCAGAAAAGTCTACAAGCGCACGAAAGTACCGTTGTAGCACTTCACCCGGTGGTATTTAGGGTATCGTATTTCCACGAGGAATGGAGGTGTAAGTAATCTCTTGACTAGTTTACCTAACAAGAATTGGAAGAATGGTAACTTGTGTAGTGAGGTTATTCTAAGGGTAGAAACCTTAAGCGAAGATATCTTTGCTACTATAGACTCACTTCGAGCACCGGATTGCAACTGGTCTGCCAGTCGATGCCGGTCTATAGCTGTACGCCGTATCTGAACATGGGGGATTACAAAGGATGGATAGGGATGTCACCACTTGCCACCTACCCCTCAACCAGAGGATACGAGGCAAATGAAGGTAACTTTTAGCTTAGACACTAGGTCTACGCTATCGATCACTACTCTAGCGTTGGCCAGGAACTTCCATCTTTATCAGGAGTTCTCTACTAGAGCACCCGTCACGAGGACGGATGATGAACCCGCAAGTAAGTAGTAACAATGATAACTTTTACTTAGGGGATCAAACCAAAAGATGAAGACAAACTTCTTACTCCAAATAGTAAGATGAATGTAGAGGTACAAGTGTAGAGGGGGCCGACAAGTCTGGCACTCCATCCACCCGATGTACAAGGCTTGCCGAGTACAAGAAGTAGAGGGCACCACTACTCCGCTATTCCTCTAACTCTTTCCTCTCTCACTCCCTACTCTAGTCTAGCTAGATGCTAATGGAATGTCTGTAGCCCTTCTTCTTCTTCTTCAATGTGTATGATGAACATGAATGTGAGGAGGCGGTCTTCTTATATAGCTTGAGTATGACAGTTTGGTGAGGTGTTTTTGGTAAGCACCCATGCAACCGTCCTTGGGGCATTAATTGCACTGCCTCCTAATGAGTGGGCCCGAGAGGCAGGAAAGGGGTACGGCCGCACCCAGGGTGCGCCCATACCCTGGTTGGCGCCTCCCCACACCGCCTTCACTAGGTGGGCTCCTGGGTGGACCTAGCCCCACCACGCTGGTGTTCTAGCCAAGAATCAAAGTTTGGTTGGGCTTTGCTTATGTTGTGCTTGAATGCGCTTTCTCGGTTGCGCATTTTGGTGTATTTTCACTTGATGCCCTGCAAAACATGTATGTACCAAATCTTGTGGAGAATGTTAGTTAAAAACCCTATTCTAAGTTTTGGTTCTCATATTTGTTCATTTTATTTAAAATATTGGCAGTAAAAATATGAGTTAAGCATTATCAATAGTCTTCGACCTAGAACTGTGCCCAAACAGCAAGCATCAGGAACCCATCACCAGACAAAATCGCGAGATATAGGAATTTGACTTACATGCTCTCATCACTGGGAACATCTAGCAGCGCAGGCTTCTTCAACCACCTATGCGAGGTTCTAGAACCATGCTCGAAGGGGACATACTCCACCTTTAGGCCAAAGTTGCCGACGATCGAGACCGTCCTAGCTGACGGCTTGTCATCGGCGGGCCTGGGCGACCCTAGAGCCCTCGGCACTGTGAACAACTCATGGTAAGCCGAATTCACATAAAACAAGGCCATTCCTAGCCAAGGAAAAATGATGTACCTGGCACTACCAATGCCTACGCTCGGTGTTTCCTCTTCTACTTCCTCTCGGGGGCTCCATCCCCCTCATTGGTCCTTGTGAACTCTACACAGCCATGCGCCTCCTTGTTTGCACGCCCGAACTCGACGCGTCGTGATCGGCATGACCTGGGCGAGGAGTAGGGATGATAGCACTCAACTCCTCTCAAAGTGTGGACATCTTGCAATTACTGGCTGATGCATTTGCACCATCAGTTCTCTGCTCTTGGACCCTATCCAACGGGGCCGTGGAGCGGTACTTCCGGTGATCCTACAAAACAGAGCAAGTTACACAAGGAAATCGGAATGGGTTGTCAACGAATCACCAAACAACTGACACCTTACCGAGTTCTCATCACCTCCACCAGATGGTCTTTGTTGGTATTTATTAACGCAAATAGAATATGAAGGATTCCGCAAGCGCACAGAATAACATTGTAGCATTTTAATGGGAGTATTCTAGGTATCGTTATTTATATTTCACTACAGGGAAACAATGGAGTAAAGATTTATTGGATAACAAAGGAATGTCTACTAATCAACAGATTAGCAAAGCTAAAGCAGGGGTGAATGTAATGATAGGAATAAAGCATAATCACACTCAGGGGATAGATTACTAAGATAATGTAAAGTAGTCAACTCGAGAGAACAACGGGTAAGGAAGATTCCTATAATATTCTTATTTCATGGTCAAAGTATTTATACACCCAACTATAGCTAAGACTAACTCTACTCTTGTGCACTTTGGGACGCCGCTTAGACGGTAGAGCACCCACAATAGATAACTCTACTAACGTGACTACGGTCCTACAATTTAAGAACCTGCTCAATTCAGTGTGGACTACAAAGGATAGATAGGGCTGTCACCTCCCATTGCTACCACCCAACTAGAGAATAGGGTGTACTCATAGGTAGAGCATTGTATAAGCACCATGCTTACACGAAGCTCGGCTACTTAGCCTAACTGGTAAATTGGCAAGCTAAGCCCTCTATGAACCCACACACAAAAGTAATGATAACCTTAACTAAGCAAGATATATAATCAAAGTAAGCATAGACATGTAGATAATAATATGATAAATTGATAATAAGTCTTACAAGATGTAGAAGTGAAGATACAAGGCTTTGCCGAGCCTCCAAGACTATGTCCAGAACTTGAGCATGAGCCCAACTCGACCCTCACTCCCAAGCTACTAATCTACTACATTGGAGAGTTGTAGACCTAATCCCTTTGGTGTGTCTTGATCTGAATGAGGGATATGAATTAGGGTTTTAGGGATGCCTCCAGGAAGGGGTGTAGGGGCTGCTATATATAGGCCGGAGCATCAATTCTGGACCCTCAGATCAAACTGACTTGAAAGAATGGAGGAGATGCAATCTAGGAGGCAGTGGAGAACCAACGTAACCAAGGGAGGCTGACATGTGGGGCCACTGGGCTGGTCAGCCTGAAGGTGGGCCAGCCAGCCCCACATGTCATCCACTTGTGGTCTGCTTTAGTGAGTTGCCTTCTAGAGTGTTCTAGAGTCTTCCCATGTCAGTTTCGTTGTGGATAAACATGATTTGTTTTGACGAATAGGTCCCCCTTGCTAGTTTTTTTAATAAACTAGGCTAAAAACATAGATTTACTAAAACTCATGGAATTTGTCAGTTTAAACCCCTAAACCTATCCTGGTGATCATTTTCATGCATTTATACAAGTTATATTGATGGTTTATTCTAGGTGTTAATGACCATCATCAGTCTTTGCTTGTGAGCTGGGATTTCAAACCCAGCACCATGTTGGTAACAACTAACACCTGAAGTGCAGTCATCGGCTTGATGGGCTGCCCCGATGGACTAACGGTGTCCGGAGAGTCGCACATCAGGGACGCCCTTTCCCTCAGGGGCTGGATCCACCTCTAAAAGAAGGCTGCCAGGCAAGCCTAACTGATAACCCCTCTCCTTCTATGACAATCCTATAGGTCACTCTCAAGTTCATCCACTTCTTCCTGCTTGGACTTGGGACCTTCCTCTTTCTCTGCCAACGGCAGAGGGGTGGGATCTTGTGGGAGAAGGCCGGGGCCGCGCAGTCGTAAACATAAAACCACTTTTTCTCCCAATTTAGGATGTTGGAAGGGAGATCGATGTGAAAGAAGGGAGATTTGTTGGTTGCGTTGATCCAAAGGCTACTAGCGACCTTTCGGTCAGATTGAGGAAGAATGTCAAAGCAACGACAAAACAACACCCAGTGGGGTTCGATCCCCATGAAGTCTTCACAATATGAAATAAACATCGCCAGAAGCATGATCCCATTTGGGGTCAGGTGGTGTACTTGTGTGTCATGGTATCGGAGGAGATCTTAGACGAACTAGTGGATGAACACCCCGAATCTGGGGTGAAAGAAGTCGATGAAGACTACAATCTCACTGAAGTCAGGGATAGGAATATCTTGGCTAAGGCCACACCGGTAACCTAAAAGCTCTCTTGGCGCCAGGAACCCCCCAACCACAAGATCCTTGATATCCTCCTCTGTCGCCGTCGGCACCTCCCACGGAGAACTAGGGACGAGACTCCATCCCCCTTTGCTCTTCGAGCTCATATGTTCTTCACTTACTAAACTAATGGTTTTGGTTTTCTTGCCTAGGGTCTTTTTCGGTGCCATGACTGCGACTACCTAGAGCAGGATCTAGATGTGACAATGTTTGCTAGGTCAAGGTAAGTAGAGGAGTGAGCACTACTGCTTTTGTCAGCGGTGGCAAAGGGATGAACCGTCTCCACCCTCGGCTAACCTATAAGGGCAGCTAATACTAGTCAGAAACCCTTATGGACCCTAGGCCTGAGGCCCAAAATTGCTGGTGAAACCGGGTGGACCAAGATTTGGGCCCCACCAAAGCCCGACATAGCCCACCAAAGCAGCAGGTGCAGTTGGTGATTGTGGCTCGGAATCATGAAAGCCAAACCCTGCCATTTCTAGAGTGAGGGGGATGTTCGGGGGTCACCAGCCGATCCTAAAACTTCTGGCCTCAAGACTAAGTAAATCCCTCAAATGTTCGGACAGGCTCCAAGTACCTTATTTCAGTGGATATGTGCCCCTCCGAGGGAAACCAAAAAACTAGTCAACCCATGGTTGCAACCAAAGTACGAGCTCCTGAAATCTGGAAATAGAGTTTCATGATGTGCACTAGCTGGTCAAGCATCGTCCTACCGCTTTTGGATAGCGTACATCACCTGTTCTACTCGTTATTAACTCGACAGAATAGCATACACCACAACCGTAGAGGTTTACAAGCATCGTCCTACCGCTTTTGGATAGCGTACATCACCTGTTCTACTCGTTATTAACTCGACAAAATAGCATACACCACAACCGTAGAGGTTTACATGTGTTCGCTACCCAAGTAATCCTTGAGCCCTCGGGATTGCTGGCTTCTGGAGCCACGAACAACCATGCTTGGTTAGAGTAAAATTTCAGATCGAGTCACCTTGCATAACCCGTACTTACATTGACTACCCATCGGGTCAGGAAGGGGGCCCGTAAAAATGCAAGGTAAGATTTGACTGAACGAAAAATCTTCAAACCACCCGATCTAATCGGGACACAGGTAGTAGTGTTAAAAATCAACAAAAGTTATTCTTTTTAGATTAAACTCTACTGCCTTTTACATCATCAGGTTTACAATAACCAAAATCTATCAGAATTGCTGCAGTTATGATAAGCCTTCTAAGCACAGGTTTGACTTCGCCACTAAAGCGATGGACATCTCATGAAGCGCAGAAGTCGGATGAAGGAGCACTGCGACTCTCATCCCGCTTGAATGACGCTTCTAGGAGTCCCACCTCACAGAGCTTCCTCTAATATCCAAGAGGAGGAGGAGCCCCATGAGGAGGGCAGCTCATGCCATCTTCTGCAACATCGGGGAGGAGTGAACAGCGTCGACTCGGTGGCGTCAAGCCTCCAAACCGATACACGAGAGCACCTAGGTTGAGATCTGTGGGGTAAAGGATTTCCTAGCAACAACAAGCTACCCTTTGCCCTCTGGCATTCCCTATAGATATCCTGACCCGGGGAACTCCTGAACGCCGACCACCGGTGAGCCCAGCCGCCGCTCCTTCGGTGACTCAGTCCACCAATGGTATTGTTCCTCCCCATCTTCATGGAACTTCCTCTAACACCCAAGGAGAATGGCCACCGCTAGGCCACTGTGGAACCCGATATTTAAAGCCTTCTCCCAACGCTAGCACAACCGCTGGGAATCGCCATGAACCGTGGCGCACAACCAGAATATCCACTCTCGCACTGTGTCTAAGGCTAAGGGATTTGGGGAAGAAAGAAGGGGTGAGACTCGCTGGCCTCCCTACCCCCCTACTTAAATAAGAGCCCTGAGGATGGTAGTGAGGGAGTGGGTGGTTGGCATTAAAGGTGCACTCAGGCATCGAGAGTGTTCCACAAAGTAAAAGCATGGAAAACAGAATGGTTTGAGCTCCCAGGCGCCACTATCCTTATAATTTATAGGATTCAATGACGTGCATGTGATGCGTTCAAACGGGTGGGAGACTTCCACCCGAAGGAATGTTGAAACTCAGGAGGTCATTACTGCCAGTCAGTGCAACCCGCACGTCGTCCCGATACTCGGGGCCTTCTGATTGTATTCAAGCATCTCGGTACCCAAGAAGAGCTCATTGGGACCTATGGTACCTGAGTGTTATAAGGACTCATAGCACCCAAAGGATGGTACATCTCTATGAGCCTATCATTAAATCCTATGGGGGCTACTATCAAAGATATGGGCCTGGGGTACCCTCACCGACCATATATCTATCCTATCAACAGAGGATGATCAAGGATGAAGCCTGTGAGGACTAGGCGCAACTACCAACTTGGACATCATGACGTATCAAGGATATCTACCACCATCATAGCTATGGTAGGATAGAACTGATTTGCTGCAACAAACTTAGAATCCAATCTGTAGCGCCAATCGCCCTCATTGTAACCCAACCCCTCTACCTATTTAAGGAGGGGTAAGGACTCCACAATCATCATGTCCACCACAACACCATCACCTCATTCCAATCTACCTTGTAGCTAGGAGCAATAGCCCCTCTTACCGAGCATACGAATACAAGAAGTAGCAACTGGACATATGGCTTTTACTCGCTTTCTGGGGGCCCAAACGAGTATAAATCTCTATGTCTTGAGTGTAGCCATCTAGATCAATCTACGCGATCACATTGCTAGGCATTGCCGGAGCTAAATAATCCAACACTTTGTCACCATGAAGCCCAAATCTCTTCAAAATCTTTCCGCTTTAAAGGGGGAGTTTTCTAAGACACCACCTTCAAAACCAAACCTTTCATCTAGTAGTGAACTCTACCCTAGTTAAAAGCCATGGTTCGGGCACACCCCTTCTCTAGGCTAGAAAATGAAAACCCTTGCCATCACCTACACGAGTTTGAGGAGATGTGTTCATGCCTGAGCATCTTAGGCATGACACAGGAAACAGTAAGGTGGAAATTGTTTCCCTTCTCTCTCACGGGGAAGGCAAAGTAATGGTACACACATGCCATAGGAAGTACGAATGGGGATTGGGATGAACTTAAAGACAAGTTTTGTCTTGCATTCTTCCCTATGTCCCGTATCATCTCTCTACCAAGGACAATCCTTGACTTTGAGCAATATGAGAAGGAGTCTATAGGTGCAACCTAGGCTAGGTTTTCATCGTTAATACACACCGACCCAGACTTGTCTTTAGCTGAAAGCCTATTGTTGTGACTCTTTTGTTTGGGTATTGACATGGAAGCTGACCTATGCCTCGACATGACTGCTAGAGGATGTTTCACACACAAACCTATGATGGCACAAGTAAAATTCCTTGAAAACTTCATGTCAGAGTCATGTCAAGTTTTGAGGAGTCCTCATTAGTCGAATCCAAACCCGTACCATCCTTAGATTCGACTTATGAGCCCTCACCCGAACTAAGAACACCAAAGGAAAGAGTAATTCATCCTTTGGAGTTCGGTATCGAATTTGAGGACTATGGCAATACCTCGAAACTCTTTAGGCATGAAAAGCTTACACTCCCTTCCCCTAAGGTAGAACCATCAAAGGAATGGTTAAAGGAAGTGAAACGTTCTCTCGAAGCAATTTGGATTCTTTCACTTCCCATGACCATACCTTGTTCGTTAAGGGGAAATGTCATAGAAGCCCTACACAACCCCATGGTCGAGACAAATATCATGTCAGAATTCTTTGTGGAAACCCTTTTAGGCAACATGCCTTAGTCTTGACCAACAAACTCTTCAAAAGTCCCTCGGGTCACATCTTCAAGTGTTGTAGGATTGCTAGGGCCGTGCCAATCAAAATAGATGAAATCGAGGTTCACCTAGACTTCCACATCTAAAAAACTTCTTCATAAAAAACTTACCTATGGGATCCTTAAGAAAGAAAATGCTTTTGCCTCTTGCCACGAAAACCCAAAAGCGAAGCATCATGACTCGTTCGAGGAGGTGAAGTTCATATCTTCATTTGTTCCACCTATACTTTCTTATGAAACGGAACATCCATCATCACCCTCGCTCGAGCTTGAGCCATGTCCCTCTAGCCATCAGGACGTTGTTCTCGATAATGGTCGAGATTCAACGTTGCTCCTACATGATATATCTTTTGAAAAAGAAAACTTTCGTGCCATGGACATTTCTAAACTGACTCTAGAGACCAAGAGGAAGGATTCCACTAACGAGCATGAAAACTTCTCTTTTGAGAACCCTCATGTTTCATGTTCACTGTTGGAGTCTCCAGAGTTCATTTTGCTTAGTACCACATGCACCCATGAGAACCACAACCTCCTCCCAATTCTTGTTCACAAGCTATTTAGAAGGATGGTTGTGGATGTCTTTGTTTATCAAAAATATTACAAATCTCATGGATGCATTGTGGTACTAACCTTGCAGCTTGAACATTAATGCTAAATGTTTGGTGGTGAAGCTGGGAACTATACCACCATTAATAGCTGCAAGATGACGTTCCCATAGTCAAGCTTATGACCATAAACTAAGCACTGTTGGGAGATACCCTAGATTATAAAAAATGATATATATAGAAAAAAGAGAAATAAAAGCTAAAAAAATAAAAGAAAAAAGAGAGAAGAAGCCGCAAGTCGGGTGCTCCCCCTCTATACCTTTGCTGCTTATCACCAAGGGCCATGGTCTACACACACTATTTGTGTGTGGAGCCTAGCCTTATTGACCGCCTGAGTAGGACTATATGCAATCAAGCCACCGTGCAGTAGGCTCAAAGCTTCATCTACATATGCTACCGGTAAGAATACTTAGGTATGCAAAGGTAACTCAATGTTCACCAACATCGTTATTCATGTTTATCTCCATGGAAATATAAACTTGCTCATACATGCTTCTCTTGTTTTTGATATATGCACTGGTTTGGATATATTCGCAAGAGGTACATCCATAGGCGTTTTAAATTAAGCATGGTGCTTAGGTTAAAATTGCCTTCTTTAATCAAACTTAGACATGGTGTTTAAATTTGATTAATTAACTTTGGAGTATTACTTTCACAAACAATAGAAGAGAAGCACTATCCATGATGCAGATAAACCAAGGCCAGGAATACATTTCCATTTCACCTCAGCCTTGTCTGAGTTATTCTAAAAAATAATAAAAAGTTGGTGAACAAATAAATAAATAAAAGTAATAATAAATGCATAAACTAAAAATAAAATATAATAATAATAATAATTAGATCTAGGCTCCTGGTGTATTAGCTGGTAGAGCCCTTGTTTGTTTTCGTTTTTGTTTTGCTGTTCAATAAAGAAGGTACAAGAATAAGTGTGGGGGAGATCTCTTGTGATGACCCGATATCGTTCCACCAACGCAAGGATCATCCTCCTAACCAATGTGCACCAGTTAGACTGATAACAGGTCACCAACATAAGAGTGCCAACCGGCAGTCCCCCTCATCAGGATCTTGCAGTCGAGTTACATACAACAATCCAAATAATAAACTAACCCGTGATCATGTGTACAATATTTCAAACTCTACTCATTGCAAACTGAAGCATTTCAAAATATCTTGTTGGGCTCGAATGAAGGGTACATCTAAAGATTCAATTCCTTTCTAAAGTTGCTCTCTTGAGTTCACTCATAGACAACCATCAGAGTTAACTTGCAGACCAAGTTGGATTCGCCCAAATCCAATGACTGCTAGTTGTCGTATTGTTGAGCTTGGCTCAACTATACACAAAGCGGATCTACTTGCAAAACAACTTAACGGCAGCACCGTGAGTACATTTCATACTCGCGGGACTTAATTCCAACAGTTAGATATTTGGTGGATGCAAAGGATATAATTAGGCATTTGTGAGTTTTGCAGAAAAACAATGGCGTATGTTAGAAGTAAAATGCTCATGATGCATAGTCAAAATAGCTTAGCCAAAGATAGATATAAAACAAGTATTAAGCATCAAAGGTCAAGTAATCAACAATGGAGTTAACCTCAACAAAAGTGAAATCTCCCACACTACAATGGGTTTAGAAGTAAGAACAACCGATTCTGTCCCAAGGGTCTTTAGGCTTTCAATAGACTCTGCATAGAGGGTACAAGTTGTACCCACATGGAGAATGGGATGAACCTCCATACCTCATGCACTAGGGATAAGGGTTACCTCACCTCTCCAACCTTTCCTCAATCTGGCCAACAATGTCCACGGAGGGGTTGATTGGTTCTCGAATAATGCTACCATGATCTACCCAATGACACCTTTGTGCTAGCTCAATGGACAAACCAGTCATGATTAGTTACTCGGTGTTAGGGTTATGATATCCCTGGTATCTCAAGGCACCGATTAGTTAGCCGCTCGGGTGGCCCACGGTACATGAGCTGGTATAAGCCCAAATGATTAAGGCACAGGTAAGCTATGTGGACCTAGGCCAAGCACTAAGGCAGGGATTGGCCATGACCTCTTCTCTCTGCCTTCACCGCATGCCACGCAGCATCACACGACCTCTCCTCCGTCCCAACCCCTAGGAAGAAAGGGGAGAGATTGGAATCTGCCAGGCGTGCCCGCTCTAACAAGAGCAGGCATGCCACACTGACCCTGCAAGGACTGAGAGTCCCCTCAGTTCAGTAGGACGTCATCCCTACGCCTCACAGTGAAGACAAGACAACACCACCAAACAGTGGAGGCCAATACGGTGACCCGCCGTCTAAATACGGCCCGATGAGACGGGTGTACGACCCCACCCACTATGGGATGGGGTTCACGATAGTAGCCTTGACTTTTGAGGCCATCTAAGCCAACGAAGGCCATGACCCTAGAGCTCAGGATCGTGGCCACTAGCTTCAAAAGCAGCAAGATGACCAATGACCTGGGGGTAGCTACGAACTCCCGTACGACGCCCTAGGGAGATTAGGAGGCCATGGCGAAGGCCACGGAGAGATCATGTTGCACAGGACGGCTAGTGAATCACCACCGTGCCTACAGTGCTGCCACAACCGGCACAGTAGTACCACGCCACCCCATGCCGTGATATGGGCACAAGACGATGATGACAACCACAACCGGACGTGCGCTACACCAAGATAAGATGGCGTTCCTTGCAAGCCAAGTTATCTAGGTTCGCACCCTTAGGCTCATGACCCCTCAGTCGGGAGAACCTCCTTCTTTGTATGTGACCTTGCCCCAAACTCTATATAAGGGCAGCCAGGGCACCCATCAAGGCATCAAACTCTCAAATCATTCATTCGGGCAGTCCATCTTCTAGCTCTAGTTCCATCTCCTACCTCTTCCACCATTCTTGCACCCCCATTGTAAGAACTTCAGAGCATTCAAGCGAGGAACATGCACTCGATCTTCTCTAAGACTAGACGTAGGGCTCAAACCTGAACTAGTATAATTCCTTGTGTCTTTTGGATGCCACCATGGTCTTCCTAGAGCAGCATGACAATCATATAAATTAACTAGTCGGTCTATAAAACACTGACAGTTGGCATGCCAGGTAGGGGACAGTTGCGTACTCTTGTTGTTGAGAAGGAAGCAATGGCTCCCTGTTGGTCTTGCCACAGCCCCTAGTGGCTGCATTCACTTCAAAAAGCCTCGAGTTCACCGATGTTGATGGGCTAGCACCCGTTATAGGTCTTCTTCTTGGCCAAGCTCTACACTTCGAGGACCTAGACTTCATAGCCGACCACCTGGGTTAGCTACACCTTTGTGAAGGGAATGCAGCCCCGCCACACATCCTAACGCTTGATCACTTGGCCGGCACACTCCGGTCCCGTGTTGGTGCTTCTTAGCGTAAGCAGAAAAGTCCACAAGCGCACGAAAGTACCGTTGTAGCACTTCACCCGATGGTATTCAGGGTATCGTATTTCCACGAGGAATGGAGGTGTAAGTAGTCTCTTGGCTAGTTTACCTAACAAGAATTGGAAGAAGGGTAACTTGGGTAGTGTGGTTCTTCTCAAGATTAGAGAACCTAAGAAAAGATAAATTTGCTACTACAGACTTGCTTCGGGCATTGGTGAACACTTAGTCTGCCAAGAGTAGCTAGCCTATAGCTCTATGCCGTATCCAAACATGGGGATTACACGGGATGGATAGGGCTGTCACCACCTACCGCCTACCCCTCAACCAGAGGATATGAAGCAAACGAAGGTGACTTTTAGCTTAGACACCACGTCTATGCTATTGGTCACTACTCTAGCGTTGGCCAGGAACTTTCATCTTTATTAGGAGTCCTCTACTAGAGTATTCGCCCTAGGGACGAACGATGAATCCACAAGTTTGTAAGAACAGAGTTAACTTATTTAAGAACTCCATATCAAAAGATGTACATGAACTTCTTAGTTCAAGTAGTAAGATGAACGTAGAGGTACAAGTATAGAGGGGGCCGACAAGTCTAGCACTCCGTCCACCCGATGTACAAGGCTTGCCGAGTACAAGAAGTAGAGGGTACCGCTACTCCGCTATTCCTCTAACTCTTTCCTCTCTCACTCCCTACTCTAGTCTAGCAAGAAGCTAATGGAATGTGTGTAGCCCTTCTTCTTCTTGAAAATGTGTATGATGATCCTCAAATGTGAAGAGGGGCCCTCCTTTTAAAGCTTGAGTACGATGGTTTGCTCATGTATTTTAGGAAAGCACCACATGCAACCGCCTCCCTCAGCATTGAATTCATCGCCTGAGCAAGGTGGGGCCAAGTGGAGCTGGGGGCGGTGCACCCGCACCATGGGTGCAGCTGCACCTTGGGCCAGCCCACTCACCACCACCTTGCTCTAGTGGGTTGCTGGTTGGGACTGGATGGCTCCCACGCTAGTGTTCTAGCCCAAGCCTGAAGTTTGGATGGGCTTTGCTTGTTGTTTTGCTTGAATGCGCCTTCTCAGTTGTGCATTTTTGTGTATTTTCATGTGTTGTCCTGCAAAACATGTATATACCAAAACTCATGGAAAATATGTTTTGTAAACCCTAATTCTATGTTTCGGTATTCAAATTTGTTTTATTTTGTTTAAATGTTGGCGGTAGAAATATGAGTTAAGCACCACCAATAAGCTCCCTCACGCTTAGTCCTTTGCTCGTCCTCGAGTAAAATTCTAAGGACTAAGCAGGTTCATCTCCTTGATTTTTAAAAATCTGCATACAGGTTATTCCAAGCTTCACCTAAACTTGTGAACTTCCAAGTGTCTACCAAAATATCTTGGGTAATTAAAAAACAGAATAGCTAGGATTCAAAACTTCTCACTCTATTCATGCTTAGAAACTTGGGTTTTTTATGATTTGAAAACATAAAGATAGTTTTTGTTCCTTGAATGATTCCCTCAAGTCACTCAAATTTGTAAGTGGTTTCTCACCAAGGCATATTTTTGTCTTCTCTTTGATCATCCTACTTCTATGAATTTTATATGGAGCTTTGGGTAGGGATGAAAATTTTGAGGCACACTTACCTTGCATATGTTGCAAAGTCAAATCCCGGACCTCACTGGAGAGAAGCGTCATACTCTTAGATCAAAACAGTGTAAGTGTGCGATATCTTTGGGGAAATATACTCCTCTATTTGGTATGATCTCTTTTTCTAGCTTTTCTTTTGAGACATGAATGCTTTTGGTGCTTTCATGTGTCCCTATATTTTTTCTATACCTTGGGACCTTCATGTCCTATTTTTTTCTTTTTCAATACTTTTTGCATAGCCTTGCTGTCTTGTCACACCCCAAAATTTCTATTTTGGGTTGTGAAGAGAAAACACTAACTAAAATAAAAAGATTTTATTTTTTTATAAAATTTCCAAGATTTAAAATAGGTTTCTTACAAATTAATCTATGCAAAATGTGTTTTTCTCAAAACTTTTATGATTAATTGGATTTGTTTATTTCCATTCATGCCTTTGCATTTAATTTTATTGTGTGAAAAATGAATTTAAAATTCGTTTATGTCCGAATATGCTTTTGCTCTATTTACAAAATAATAAAGCTTTAAAGTATTTTTCAAACTTTCTAAACACGTTTAAAATTTATCAAATCAATATTGAAAATGCTCATTTATATATTTATTTTAAAACAAAAAGAAACTCCAAATTAATTTCGGGTCAAATCTCTTCCTGGCCTAATCTTATCCTTTCTAATTAGATAGTCAAATCCAGCCCAATCTTTTCCTCTATTTTCTCTATATATAAAACTCTTGACCTATTCTCCATTCTTTCAAATTTCCCATTTCCCTTGAGCTTATTTTCCTTTTGCACGTGTTCTATTCTAGCATGCAAAAAGTCGACCACCCAACAAAGTTTGGCAGCCACGAACATGCACGTCCGTTCCACCCTTCAGTCATGATGGCGCATGCAAGCGCGTTTGTCTAAATCTAATGCAAACTGATATGGCACTCACTCCTCTTTTAAATCTCCATCAACGCATGCATTCAGCAAAATAGAACCCACAAGGTTACATACTAATTCTTCTCATATCTCCCCCACGTTTAATTGCATGCACGAACCGTCACCTTAATGCATGGCTTTAACGTGTAGCCTCATGAACTCTGGCCATTCACCTCTTTAATCCTTGACGTTCCTGCTCCCTCCCAAGATCTATAAAAAAGCAGACTATCGAACCTTTCTTAGACCTGCTGATCCACTCCTCTGAGACCTCTGGTTCACCATATCCGCCCAAGCATTATGGTTGTGCCTCAGCCACTTCTTGTCCGGCGTGGATGCTCGCTGCCGCCGGCCTCCCTCCATTCTAGTGAAGTATCCACCTGTTAGTCTCGTCCAAGTTCATTTTTGCTGCTATCACTGATCCCATGTTCCTTGTTTCCTATTGGGTTTCTGGTGGCCGATCACTGAGACTGAAGCCACGGCCGTTGCCGCCGTCGTGTGGAGGTCGTCTGCTATCTGGTGAAGCCGTTGCCTCTCAAATTCCATCGCCGCTCTTCATTTTCCATTCTGATCTCTATGTTCTACGTACTACAGATCATGCTGTTGACCAAAAAGTGTGCAGCGGAACAAACAAAAGGACCAGTGCCGCCTCCCATTGCCACGTGTTCGATCTGCTCCTTTGTCGTCCTCCCGGATGGCTAAAATGAGGTTGTTACCTTGTTATGTTTCCGTTTTTCCGATTCGCGTCGAAATCCGCTGAACGTAGCCCTTCGATCTCAGATGTATGGACTGATTAACTGATCTCATACCCTTTTGTTATCATATCTTAAACCTCCAGGTGTAATTTTCATAATCCTGTTTAATTTGTGCCGTGCACGTGCTACTCGTAGACTAGCACAAGCTAACAATCCTAACACGTTCTGCATATATCTTGCTCATGTCGATATTTCATCATGTTGTTGTCATATGTGTATTCTAGCCTTTTCCTTCGTAAATATAATTGCTGTATTTCTACAAAATCCTTTTACAATCCAGCCAATGATTCTTTTATTCTTTCCACGTCATTGTCATCCACCATGCAACTCATTGATATCCAGTCATAATCCACATTTTATGATTTAATTTATTTCTAAAATGCTTAGTTTATTTAAAATGCTACTTTTACCATTTTAGTCCATAAAACTACAAAAGTCCATATATTTTAAACGATAGATCCGTTTTAGATTGTTTTTGCGCTCACACGATCGTAGAAACAAGACATACGCATTAGTAACCTTTACCGTTAGTCTTTCTTATGTTTGGTGTAATATTTTTAGGTATACTTGTTATGCTTGTAAATATGATTGCTATCAATCGAAGAGAGATGATATCCGAGGTTGATCGAGAAGAAACGATCTACTGTCTGAACAACTTCTTGAAGGCAAGTGTCCTTGACCATCTTGCACCTATATTTATTTTTATTTTGAGTTAGAGTAGTTAGAACATTAGCTGCATGATGAGTCTAAATTTGAATCCCATGTTAGGGTTTACTAGAACTTATTAAATCATCCTTGAAACCCGGTTTGGATGGGTAGTTGTTCATGCTTAGCTTGCAGTCTTGGGATAGGAAGGTTATAATTTAATATTGACTAATGATCTATGCAACCTTAGGATGGTAATCTTTTTAGCAACATGGTGATTAGCGAATCCGGCAGGATGGTTGGTCTTGGTGGTGGTAAGATGTCAGATTTGGTAAATGTTTTCTGGTGGATTGTTGGAATTGGTGGAATGGATTGTGCTGGTTCCTACTTGGATTCTAAGGACCGGCTCTCAGAGCATGTAACCCTGCTTACACAGTGCAGCCACGAGGGCTACATGGCTCTGGCCCTGGCTAAGTAACTAGCTGCCCATTTCTATGCATTGTGGAGAGTATGGTGGCACAAGAGGGGGCCTAAATCGGCGAATCCTTAGTGAATGCACAAGGATGGGAATAACAGCTTTCTAAAGGCCTTGTAGTATGACCCTTCTAAGCACCTATGTAGTGTGAAGCGTGATGGGGAAAGCACAACTAGTGGTGAAAGTGTGCAACCTCTGTAGTGTGTAAAACTGATATATCAGCCGTGCTCACGGATAAGAGCGGCCTGGACTTCTTCGTGATTAGATGGCTCTGGTTCGGATGGGTGGTTCCCTTGGTAAGGGAACAGATGGTTCAGTTGGGTGCTTGGACGGAGTCCAAGTGTGGTGCTTGCATAGAATCCAAGTGTTAGTTTGGTTCTATGAGGAGAAGGCAGAATTCACCTAGTAATTAAGTGCCAAGGATTTAAGAAAAAATAGGATTTGTTGCTTAAGTGCATGTGTCAAACATGTATAAGCCTTTCCTTGTGTTGGCCTCATGTCATACTTTTCCTGCACTTGCGGAGTACATTTGGATGTACTCACCCTTCTTTTCCTGCACTTGCGGAGTACATTTGGATGTATTCACCCTTCTCTTTGTCCCCCTTGCTACCCCACCCAACAATTCGGACTAGAAGACGGAGTTTCTAGCGAATGGTGTTTCCTGAAGACGGTGTCGATGCTAGGCTGGTGTACCCCCGGTCGGCTGCCTGTAGGGATGGAGACCCTGCTTCGCTGTAACTCTGATGTAATTTTATGTTTAGACCCTCTGGTCATTTTTGTAATAATGTTACGTTTTTGTAATAAACACTGCTTTGTATCACTATTTTGTCGTCGCATATATGAGTAAACAGATCCTGGCATACATGTTACGTGCATTCGGTTTTATTTTATAAAGACGGGTGTGACAAGGTGGTATCAGAGCTGTGTTGACCGTAGGACATCAGCCTAGTTAGCAATGACCGTCTTTTATCAAATTTTGGGTAGTTTGTCACACCCCAAAATTTCTATTTTGGGTTGTGAAGAGAAAACACTAACTAAAATAAAAAAAATTAATTTTTTTATTAAACTTCCAAGATTTAAATTAGTTTCTTACAAATTAATCTGTGCAAAATGTGTTTTTTCTCAAAAATTTTATGATTAATTGGATTTGTTTGTTTGGATTCATGCCTTTGCATTTAATTTTATTGTGTGAAAAATGAATTTAAAATTCGTTTAAGTCCGAATAGGCTTTTGTTCTATTTACAAAATAATAAAGCTTTAAAGTATGTTTTCATACTTTCTAAACATGTTTAAAATTTATCAAATCAATATTCAAAATGCTCATTTATTTATTTATTTTAAAACAAAAAGAAACTCCAAATTCATTTCGGGTCAAATCTCATCCTGGCCTAATCTTATCCTATCTAATTATTAGATAGTCAAATCCAGCGCAATCTTTTCCTCTCTTTTCTCTATATATAAAACTCTTGACCTTCTCTCCATTCTTTCTATATTTCCCTTTTCCCTTGAGGTTATTTTCCCTTTGCACGTGTTCTATTCTAGCATGCAAAAAGTCGACCACCCAACAAAGTTTGGCAGCCACGAACATGAACGTCCGTTCCACTCTTCAGTCATGATGGCCCATGCAAGCGCGTTTGTCTAAATCTAATGCAAACTGAAATGGCACTAACTCCTCTTTTAAATCTCCATCAACTCATGCATTCAGCAAAATAGAACCCACAAGGCCACATACTAATTCTTCTCATAACTCCCCCACGTTTAATTGCATGCATGAACCGTCACCATAATGCATGGCTTTAACGTGTAGCCCCATCAACTCTGGCCATTCACCTCTTTAATCCTTGACGTTCCTGCTCCCTCCCAAGCTCTATAAAAAAGAAGACTATCGAACCTTTTTGAGACCAGCTGATCCATTCCTCCGAGACCACTCGTTCATCATATCCGCCCAAGCATTATGATTGTGCATCAGCCACTTCTTGTCCGGCGTGGATGCTCGCTGCCGCCGGCTTCCCACCATTCTAGTGAAGTATCCACCTGTTCGTCTCGTCCAAGTTGATTTTTGCTGCTATCACTGATCCCATGTTCCTTGTTTCCTATTGGGTTTCTGGTGGCCGATCACTGAGACTGAAGCCACGGCCGTTGCCGCCGTCGTGTGGAGGTCGTCTGCTATCTGGTGAAGCCGTTGCCTCTCAAATTCCATCGCCGCTCTTCATTTTCCATTCTGATCTCTATGTTCTACGTACTACAGATCATGCTGTTGACCAAAAAGTGTGCAGCGGACCAAACAAAAGGACCAGTGCCGCCTCCCATTGCCACGTGTTCGATCTGCTCCTTTGTCGTCCTCCCGGATGGCTAAAATGAGGTTGTTACCTTGTTATGTTTCCGTTTTTCCGACTCTTTCGTCGAAATCCGCTGAACGTAGCCCTTCGATCTCAGATGTATGGACTGATTAACTGATCTCATACCCTTTTGTTATCATATACTAAACCTCCAGGTGTAATTTTCATAATCCTATTTAATTTGTGCCGTGCATGCACTACCCCAGATTTGGACATCACTGCCAGCCTCATTACTGCCGGATTTATGACAACCGGCAGTGATGTACCTTCACTGCCGGTTATGAGCTTGAAAATGAGAAAATGATTGGGGCTGGGCTAAAACCGGCAATGAAGGACCACATCATTTCCGGTTTGTGGCTTGAACCAGCAGTGTTTTGGCGGCCACTTATCACTGTCGGTTTAAGCCAAGAGCCGACAGTGATTTTGATCTATCACTGTTGGTTTTAGCTAACAACCGACGGTGATAAGCCTACAGCATAAAAAGGCTACAGCCGTCCTCTTCTTGCATCCCCAGAACAGAGACGCGCGTTTGGGCCATTCCCTCCATTGTTGCGGCTGCTCTTCACCATGAAGTTAGCGCTTGGATTTTGAAGAATGGCTTGATATTTTTGCTTTAAGGTTAGTAGCAAACATCCACTCCTTTGATTTTGTTGCTTAATTAGCTTCGTTTTGATGGCTACATTGCTTGATTCTCATTCTAGTTTTTTTTTCCATTCTAGAGAGCACTTTTTTAATTGGACATTTATGCAAGGCTCAAATTATGGTGAATTCATCATCCAAAAGGTTGGTGTCTATGAACACATTTAAATTCTTAGTTAATTATTCCATGGTGGTCAAGATCATCATTGTTAGTATGTGATGCTATACTTAGTTCTTAGAAGTAGAGTAGAATAGATGTTCTTCATTATTGTGCAATAATTTTTTTTACTGTGATTTTCAATTTACAGGGCCGGGGCTACCAATTTCAAATTTCCAATAATTATTGTACAATAATGTTTTCCAAAAATTGTACTTTCGAGCTACAATTGTTGTTCATGAAGCTTAATTTCTTATTAATTCTTTATAATTACTGTCTTAATATTTTTTTTTGTGCAGAGATGGATCGAGAGTGGATGCATCTGTCCTGAATGGATAAGCAGTACATGCATGGCGTCAGCCTGTTTATCACCGATGTCAAAGCCCATGCTGAGAATGGGAACCCTGTCTTCTGCCCATGTAAAGATTGCAAGAATCAAATGAACTTTCGTCAAATTGAGTCTATACGATCATACTTGATTACTAGGGGGTTCATGCTAAACTATACGATATGGACTATGCATGACGAGATTGGTGTGAATGTTCTGCAAGAAAACGATGATGATTTGGACATGCCTAACGTAGCCATCCACGATGCTGACGAGAAACCCGGTGTCAACACGGAACCTATGGCCACAGTTAATAATGTATATAGGAGCACGCTAGCTGACGACACCGAGGATAACGATGGCATTTCTCAGCTGCTACATAATGTAGAGACCGGATGTCTTAATAAAAGACAGCTGAGAAAACTATAGAAAATGAGACAAGATGGCAAAACACCATTGTATAGGAATTGTCCAATGAGCAAACTGGAAGCCGACATCATGCTGCTAGAGTTCAAATCGACAAACAGATTGAGTGATAAAGGCTTCGATCAGTTGTTAGGTATAATACGGAAAATGCTCCCAGAAAAAAACGAGTTGCTAGAAAAGACATACTTGGCCAAGCAAATGATCTGCCCCATCAGCCTCGAGGTTGAAAAATCCATGCATGTTCCAATGATTGCATATTGTACCGTGGAGAAAAATACAAAGACTTGGACAAGTGCCCCAAGTGTGATGAGGGTACAAGGAAGGGCCATCAGATGAGGGTACCAAGACTAGAGGAGGTCCCGTAAAGGTTGTTTGGTATTTCCCTATAGCTCGCCGGGTGCATAGGCTGTTTGCATGTGCAAAGTCAGCCAAGCTGTTGCGCTGGCATGGCGAAGAGCGTAAGAAAGATACAATGATAAGGCACCCCGCCGATAGGCATGACTGGAGGACTGTCAATACTATGTTCTATAAGGACATTGATGGAGAGGTAAGGCACATTTGGTTTGCTTTGAGCACAGATGGGATGAATCCTTTCGACCAGGTTAGAAGCAATCACAGCACCTGGCCAATGACGCTCTGTATATACAACCTTCTACCTTGGGTCTGTGTGAAGCGGTCATACATATAGAGGCCACTACTGATCCAAGGGCCTTGACAACCTGGGAATGACATCGATGTGTTTCTGGAACTAGTGATCGATGAACTAGTGGAGATGTGTTGAAAAGGGTGTGCCGGATGTTTAGGACGAGTACAAAAAGGAACGTGTCACGATCAAGGGAGTACTTATCGCTACAATCACCAACCTACCAGGTCAAGGTTCGTTGTCCAGAGAGAAGACAAAAGGCTATACTAGATGTGTCGAGTGCTTAGACGATACCGATGCGGTAAATCTGCCAAATAACTCAAAGATAGTTTATATAGGACACTGTAGGTTCCTACCTAAGGATCACCCTTACTGTAGGAACAGAAAAGATTTCAATGGTACTATTGAGAAACGCTTAGCTCCAAAATATCAAGATGGGCCTATGATACTTTGAGAACTCAACAAACTGGAGGTTGTCCTTGGGAAGGAGGACAATGCAATAGCAGCGCCTGATGGGAGCGTTTGGAAGAAAAAATCGGTTTTCTAGAAACTACCTTACTGGTCATTTCTGAGTGTACGCCACTGTCTTGATCCCATGCACATCACTAAAAACGTGTGCGCTAACACTCTTAACACCTTGATGGACACCGGGGAACATCAAAGGATTCACTACCCACACGCCTAGACATGCAACACTTGAGAATCAGGAAGGAGTTGCATCCCATGGAGCTAGAGAATGGCCAGTTCGAACTTCTAGTTGCGTCATGTACATTGAAGAAGGAAGAAAAGCATGCGCTTATTTCTTTCTTCAATGAACTCAAAGTCCCAACGGGCTACTGTGCAAACCCAAAGAGGCTAGTGAACATGAGAGAACTCAAGTTCAACTATGGCCCTATGAAGGCCCATGACTGTCATGTCATTATGACTGAGCTGCTTCCTGTTGCCCTACGTGGTGTCCTCCCCCCAAAGGTCCATGCCCCAATCATAAAGCTTTGCTCGTTCTTCAACGTGATCTCAAAAAGGATCATTGATGTGTCCACGCTAGAGCAACTATAGTGGGACATAGCCAAAACTCTCATTAGGCTTGAGATGCATTTCCCGCCAACTTACTTTGATATCTCATTGCATCTGCTCATTCATCTTGTTGACCAAATTAGAGCCCTTGGCCTAATGTACCTGCTTCAGATGTTCCCTTTTGAAAGATTGATGAAAGTTTTCAGGAGGTATGTTAGGAACAGATTTAGGCTAGAAGGGGGCATGGTTGAAGGATGGTCACATATTATCTAGACATCAAAAGGGTCAGAGTTCTAGAATCTCATCATGAGGGAAGACTACGTGGCAAAGGAACGATCGGAGAGAAATCTGTTACAGTAGATGACCCTGTTTCTTTCAGACAGGCATAGTTTGCTGTTCTCTAGCAAGACGAGGGTGTGATGCCATACATTGACGAGCATAGGCAATCGCTGCAAACTCTATATCCGAGTAGGTCATAGGTTTGGCTAGATAAAAAACATAAGGAGGAATTTGTCAACTGGTTGCGACATCGCTTGCTTGGAATAAAGTTGGGTAATCAACTGGATGCCTTAGCCAAGGGACCTTCGAGTACATATCTTAAGTACCAAGGGTTTGAGATCAATGGATTCACATTTTACACAAAAAAGCAAGTTGAAAAGAGCACATACCAAAATTGCGGTGTTTGTTTTGATGCTCACGATGAAAACGGCAATGTGTAGGTGACATACTATGGTTTCATAGAGGAGATATGGGAGCTAGCCTACGGTCCGTTGAAGGCAGCTCTTTTTCGCTGCCAGTGGGTTCGGCTCGAGGAAATCAACACTGACAGCGAAGGGTTCACTACCATTGATCTCACTAAGACCACATATAGAGACGACCCTTTCGTCCTTGCAAGAGATGTTATGTAAGTCTTCTATGCAAGGGACAACAAGACAAAAGGAAGGCTAAAAGTAGTCCTAAAAGGGAAAAGAAAGATAGTCAGTGTCGATGGAGTGACAAATGAAGAAGACTACAGGGGCTATCAGGAAATGCCTCTATTCGGGGCGAACGTACCCCTACCTATCCTTCAAAAGGGTGACGAACCTGCTTACGTATGGCTTGATCACAATGAGGCCCTCATTGTTGATTCACCTAAAGATAGTTAGATTATTGTTAACTATGTAATCATTATTCGGACGTTGTTCACCAACTATGTAATCTAATTTATATTTTGTGTGCTTCTCTAAAATTAAATAATTGACTATGTAATCAAATATTGAGATAATGTTCAGAAACACTATTATTTGATAGTTATAGACCATTAATTAATTATCATGGAATTAAATAATCGAGACACAAATATTTGTATTATTTTACAATGAATTATATGTATTTACTCCCGTTCAGAGGATAAAACAAAAAAGAAAATGTACCTTGACGTACTCCCTATCATAGCGCAGCGGTAAAAGCCAGCTACTGTGAAGCCTGCGCCCTTGGTTCGAATCCTAGGTGCGGCAAACTTTTTTTATATTTTTATAGAATTAAATGGACCTCAACTTAAACTATAAAAATGATAATCAAACGTTTTCTAACTTAAATCCTCCTTTAACGCAGTGGTTAAGCCACTAATCCCTCTTTCTGGCTCCCTTGGTTCAAAACCTAGGCGGGACAAAAAAATTTATCCAGAGCCCACGATAATGGCTTTGATTTCAAAAAAATAAAAGCTGTCAGTTATTCAGGCCTATCACTGCAGGTTCTAAAAACCGGCACTAATGACCAACCGGTATCTGGAAAAAGGCCATGTATAGACAAGGTGGATTCATCGATGCCACCTTGTCATCTCCAACCGGTATAGCTAATAGACCACCTCAGTGCTGTTGTTTGACCCTAGTTGGTGCTAGAAGAATGCTACTAAGGTGGTTACATTATAATGTGTTGATACACATTGATTGTAACATTGACCTATACGCAAATAGTTCTTTGTTATCTTATATGGTATTTTAGTGTAAGGTCTTTGTTATCGTATATGTAATTTATTTCTAATATTTTTATTATTTTCTGATGTATTTCATTACTATCTAAATAAATATATCGTTGTTGTTAAAACTTTCCCACTATACTATCTAAATAAATATATCCTTTACATATATGCACCTTCACTGTTGGTTTTATTTAGAAACCGGCAGTGATATTCACTTTCACTGTCAGTTCTATTTAAAAACCGACAGTGATATTAACTTTCACTGTCGGTTCTATTTAAAAATCGGCAGTGATGTCCATGCCCCCTATATAAAACAAACCGCCGGCCACATACATCGATCCCACCCACCCACGAACTCTCACAGTCTCATTTCTCACGTTTCACTCTCACTTCTCAAGAAATCCACTCTCTCTCTACGTGATTTGGTCATGGCTCCTGCATTTTTAGTGGTATTAATATGTTGTCTTCTCCAATATTCTATCTATATTCATTTGATCTATATTTATATTCATGTTTCTTTGCATTCTACATTTATATATATTCTTATTCCTTGCATTCGATCTATATTTAATTATGTTGCCGCATTTTACTTGGAAGAATTTTTTTTGCATATATTTTATGTTCATATTTTTTTTGCATTTTATCGATCAGGTGGTATGAACAATGGACCTCCCCACCACAAGAACCAGGTTTCCACCCTGGCAGTGAGCCATTCACTCCTAATGTGGCTATTCCACGATTCCCTGTTCTAGCTATTGTATGAAATATTTTTCAACATCTTTTGTTTTTTTATGCTAACAAATAAGTGTAATTAGTTTAATATCATTGTTGC
Organism: Miscanthus lutarioriparius; assembly: GCA_904845875.1. Classification (NCBI taxonomy): domain Eukaryota; kingdom Viridiplantae; phylum Streptophyta; class Magnoliopsida; order Poales; family Poaceae; genus Miscanthus; species Miscanthus lutarioriparius. The sequence goes on along the minus strand of CAJGYO010000011.1, from coordinate 56,086,654 downwards.
ATATATACATGTCGCATATTATATCCCTAATAGATTGGCTGTGAACAGCACTTAGCTGGTTCTTTATCTATGACATCGTCGAGAACACGGCATCTAATGCAAGTGGTCAGCTATGGACGTGTGAACTCAGTTTTTCCATTCCTTTGAGGGGTGCAAATCATCGAAACCATATCCACGAGATGGGAAGACAGAGCCCGGACGTGATAAGCATCCAATTCAATGCCGTGCGCACCTGTTTAGAGGCACTTCGACATGTTTGCTATGATGTGCTTGATTTCTCGCACTTCAAGGCACTTGCTTTGAATGCTGGTGATATCCCCGTCCTGCAATTAAGTGAATGGTTTGTGAGCTACAACCGTGCGGATATGGTAAAATGGTCACTTATATCTGAGTCATGGTTATTTGTTGTTTATTATTGTAATAACATTCTCTAATTTTTTCTACTTTTTCTCCGCATGCAGATTGCGCTCCAGGACCTTACCTATGCTGCATGTGGCTTGTGGGCCATTCTAGACCAAGCTACGGAGCAACTCAGGTACGATTGGGACTTCAGCAATGGAAACCTCGGCTAGCTCACTATAGAAGGACGACAGTACTGCATAAGGATTACTAATAGGGCAGTGGTCATTTAGTAGGTTACATCTATGGCCAACCATTCTTTCGGTATTATGAGGCACGAGAGAGTGCACTCATACGGGCATTGACCTTCATCGATACAAGCGGATACATAATCCATGACATCAATTACCATATATGGCTATAGAGACATGTTAGTGTACGTGGCTCGATTGATCCCGGCAGTGATTTCGATAGTAATTAATGTTTATTTAGCTGGGTTTTCAAGGTTGTAGTTTAATTGGATTCTAATTTTAATTTGTACGGCTTGTGTGTTTAATTATTGTCATGCATGTAATTCGTGTAACATTTGTTGGGCAACTAGAAACATACATTCCGATGTCGTATTGGTCTCAAAATTATTCTCAGGTTTGCACGTGACATAGGTGAAGGAAACACCAAGTTTAGGATTTTTAAGAGATGGTTTGCTACTTTTTGAGGTTTAATTGAATTTTCATGCGACGACACCGATTAATTATAGGTTAAACTGAGTCTACCCATGAAAAGATCTGGAATGGTGCCAAACTTTTACATATGCTCTAATGTGCCCTAAGGATAAGAATTTTGTGGAGGTCGATGAAAAAATCTATTGGGTCCAAGATGTAATTCACCCTCTTTAGTCTCATTCAACATAGAGAAAAATATATTAATAAAAAATTGATCAGAAAAAACCTCAGATCTTGTTTGGGGCCTTAATTTGGGTATACATGCTTGCCAAAAAAAATTCAAGCCATTTTGACATAGGCAGAGTATACATGCTTCACTGAGGTAGATGAGTCTTTTCATCGAACCATGACTATACACATAGGTTATCAAGGTTTCTGTGGTTTATACGCATTCTAGTGTTGTATTGGTCTCACACTTTTTCTTAGGCTTGCACGTGCCACGTGTGAAGGAAACACATAGTTTGGGATTTTTCGGAGATGGTTTGCTACTTTAGGAGGTTTAATTGAATTTTCGCGCAACGACACCGATTAATTATAGGTTGAACTGTGTCTATCCACGAAAAGATCCGGAATGGTGCCAAACTTTTACACAGGCTCTAATGTGCCCTAGGGATAAGAATTTTGTGAAGGTCGATGAAAAAATCTATTGGGTCCAAGATGTAATTCACCCTCTTTTGTCTGATTCAGCACACAGAAAAATATATTAATAAAAAATGATTAGAAAAACCTCAGATCTTGTTTGGGGCCTTAATTTGGGTATACATACTTGCCAAAAAATTTCAAGCCATTTCAACATTGGCGGAGTATACATGCTTCACAGATGTACATGAGCCCTTTCATCGAACCAGGACTATACACATAGGTTATCAAGGTTTCTGTGGTTCATACGCATTCCAGTGTCGTATTGGTCTCAAACTTTTTCTTAGGCTTGCACGTGCCACGTGTGAAGGAAACACCTAGTTTGGAATTTCTTAGAGATGGTTTGCTACTTTCTGAGGTTTAATTGAATTTCCGCACGATGACACCAATTAATTATAGGTTGAACTGAGTCTATCCATGAAAAGATCCGAAATGGTGCCAAACTTTTACATAGGCTCTAATGTGCCCTAGGGATAAGAATTTTGTAGAGGTCGATGATAAAATCTATTGGGTCCAAGATGTAATTCACTCTCTTTTGTCCGATTCAGCACATAGAAGAATATAATAACTAAAAAAAAACTGATTAGAAAAACCTAAGATCCTGTGTGGGGTCTTAATTTGGGTGTACATGCTTGCTAAAATTTTTTTAAGCCATTTCGATATAGGAATACACATGCTTCTATTTATTCAGTATATAAAAGAATTTTTTTAATATATATAAACATCACTGTCGGTTTCAAAAAACCGGCAGTGATGAGATGAAGCCGACAGTGATGCTGGTTATCACTGTCGATTTATTTTGAAAACCGGTTGTGATATATAAAAAAATAAAAAAATTGTGCCAGCCCTCGGGTTCGTGCTCGGGTCTTGGGCAGCAGAGTTCTGAGACGTAACCGCTGCGCTAGAATAGGATGTGTGTCAAGGCTAATTTATTTTTTCTTTTTGACATTTTAGTGCACCTAATAAATAATAAAATTAAGCCAAAAATGTTGGGCCGCTTGGGACTCGAACAGGGGTCTCGGGGGCTAAATTGCAGGGTCTTAACCGTTAAGCCAGTCGGAGGAATTCGAAAGAAAAGGAAAATATATCCTACTTAAGCAGTAACAGCTACACCGCAATCACCGCCGGTTCAAAGAATAGCCTGATAGTGATATTTCTTCATCACTGTCGGTTTAGTCTTACAACTGGCAGTGATGAACCATTTCCCAAAGTCATTTATAATTTATAACATTGAACCAAAAAAATTTGGCCGCCTAGGACTCGAACACGGGTCTCGGGGGCTAAATTGTAGGGTCTTAACCGTTGAGCCAGTCGGAGGAATTTGAAAGAAAGGGAAAAGATATCCTACTTAACCCCTAACTACTATACTCCCATCACTGCCAGTTCGAGGAATGGCCCGGCAGTGATGTTTCCTCATCACTGTCGGTTGATAATTAGAACCGGCAGTGATTAGCCATTGGTATAAAAGCAAGGCACGGGTTGAAATTTTCCAAATTTATTTCAACCCCGTGCCAACCCCTCCCCCCACGCCGCCGAAGCACCATCCTGTGCCCATGGGCACCACCGTTCCCCACGCACCTATCCACCACCCCCCGCGCCACCGTTCTCAGCCCTACGCTCCTCTTCTTCAACGCCGATGATCATGCACCGCCCCACGCCAGAGCACCGCCCCATGCCGTCCATCGCCCCATGCCAGAGCACCGTGCCGTCCATGCCCTTGTTCCTCATCCATGACACCGGCTGTGCCTCTCCTCCTCCACGCTTACCCTCCCACCGCCGAGGCCTTCAGGAGCACGTAGATAGCTGCTTTCCCACCCCCCACGGTGAGTGTGTGGCTCACTGCCCGCTATGTGCTTGATGAAATGCCCCATTGTGAGTTTAAGGGCCATAGTATTCTGTACTTGCTTATGATGCTTGCGTCCGCCTTTGCCTTCATGCATGGGCTAGAGGCTGTATGGAAGCTCCTGTTTTTTGGAAAATGAATGCACGCTCTTGAGAAATACATTCAGGTAAATTAACTCTTGCACATAATTGAAGATAGGTCACTAAAACCAAACTATAAGGAATGCACTAGATATTGTATCTGCACCATGCTCACCGCCTCTAGCAACCGCTGGCCTGGCTGCATGATGAGGAATTGAGGATAACCATTACTTTGTGTTTTGCATTTATAGGGTCAGGTGGCAGCACCTAAAAAACCGCAATTGTGCCATGTAGGAACATGTTTATTCTATTATTCTTCTTGGTTATAGCTGCTGCTATCCACTATGATATGGGATTTTCTTTAAATTAATTCACCATGAAATGATATTGACTGTTGAGGCACATCGTGTGTTTTTGTTCAAGGTCAACTATACCAAAAATTAGTAGGTGTGTAAATCCTACCTGTTCTGTGTGCTATATAACCATGACTATCAAAATCATTCGGCTTGCATGATCCTCCATGGTTCCTATATAATTCTGGTATTGTGCATCAGTATACAGCCTATAAAGGCTTGCAATTAGAATGAGCTTAACCAGATGTTGGTCCACTCTATGGTTCCTATATAATTTTGGTTCTATGTTGAATGTTGGCATTTTAAACAACTGTTTTAATTTTTTAGACGAGAAAGTCTTTGTTACAACAACAACAACAACAAAGCCTTTAAGTCCCAAACAAGTTGGGGTAGGCTAGAGTTGAAACCTAGCAGAAGATCAAGGGCCAGGCACGTGAATAGCTATTTTCCAAGAACTCCTATCTAGGGCTAAGTCTTTAGGTATATTCCATCATTTCAAGTCTCCTTTTATTGCCTCTACCCAAGTCAACTTCGGTCTTCCTCTGCCTCTCTTCACGTTACTGTCCTGGCTTAGGATTCCACTACGCACCGATGCCTCTGGAGGTCTTCGTTGGACATGTCCAAACCATCTCAACCGGTGTTGGACAAGCTTTTTCATGCTAAAATCATGAAGAATAATTTAATTTGTTAGATGCTGCAAGTACCTCCTCTCATAATGTAGCTTGCTCCATGCCTCTTTATCTAGATAATATTTGGTCATTAGCTGTATGTGAACCTAATATTCTAATACATCATGTTTGAATGACAACCTAATTTACTTAATTGTATAGGCAACCATGGCATGGTATGTAGTGCTTGTTGGTCACGTGCCTAGGATTTATCAAACCTAGGAAGATTTCTATGCTCAAGTCAATCGCTACCCTGGTAATTTGCACAAAAAATACAACACAGAAGCTGAAGCTTTGAGGGCCTACTATAGTTATCCGGCCTACCTTGCAAACCATGGGCAACCGGCCTACTATGGTCCAATGAATGCAAACCTTGGCCATCCGCTGGCACTGGAGATTGAAGAGAAGCCACCCGCTGGAGATGTGAAGATTAGGAGAATTGCTCCTTGGTCTTGGAAAGATGTCATACTTTTATTTATGGCTATGGTAATTGCTTTTCTTATTTGGAAGTTGATGTAGGCTTAGTTTCATAGAACAGTAGGTGGACTTTTGTTGTATGTGGTCAATCAAACAATGAATTTGTTCTAGGTGAACATATGCTATTATTTGACTTTGTTGTATGTGGACTTATTATTAGACTTTGCATTAAACATATTATATATATAATATGAACATATGCTATTAGTAGTTGTCCATAGCAAAAACTAACCACGATCGTGTCACAACCATGACTCGTCGTCGCCTGTTACCCTGTCGCTGAAGAACAGATCGGTGACAAGAAGCGGCTGATATCGCTAGGATGGGAGAGCCGCATGATCCGACAAATGGTGATGATGTCAATCAGGATGGTGAGAATGAGCAGCCATGGACTCCGTCCAGCCTGCTCAAGCTGGGTCAAAATGACCAAGATGGCCAGGTAACTTTGGCATCATGTGACTATGTAGCCACACATGCTAATCCATTGAGAGGGTCATAGCTTACTTGGTGTCTCTAGCAGGAGCCTCCACCGGTCGGGGAGCCAGATGGTTCGGGTAGCATGAAGGCTAGATCCAAGCGAGCCGTGTCAAATATTCCTATTGGTAGGCACACAGGCACATCACTGAGCTTGATGAATTCAGGGATCCACTCTCACCGCCTATAGCTTTGACCAAATACAAGACTATCCTCGAGTTACTTGTAAGGGACTTCATCCCAATTAGGTACAGGAAGTGGATTGGGAAAGATAATGACCCGTAGAGGGTTCCCGAAAGTGAGAAGGATTACATATGGGATATCAAGATCCTAGAGTATTTCACTTTCCCAATGGAGTATGACAAGGAGGTAGTCAAGAAAAAAGCAAAAGAAATCATGGGGACATGCTTCAAGAATTTCAAGGGGACATTGTACAAGAATTTTTGTCCTCCAAAATAAAGAGCCAGATTTCGATGGTGGATAATTTAGCAAGCAGAAGGACTTCTGGCAAGATTTCAAGGAATACAGGTTATCCGAGGAGTACTTAGAACTAAGCAGGAAGAATAAGGAGAACTCATAGAAAGCGACAAATCCTCATCATCTCGGCTCTCGTGGCTACGCCAAAAAGATGCCAGAATTTGAAGCAGAACTTGAAAAGATGGATCGCCTTGTTGAGGAAGGCATTCAGGTTGAGACCGCCCATTGGGAGCCAAGATCGGTATTATACTATATGGGGAGGAATGTATGCCATGTCAAGGATGGGAGCTTTAGCTCCACAAATCCACCCATGAGCGAACTCATCCAGAGGTTCTCCCAGATAATTGAGGAGGTGAGGCAAGGGACTCGCACTTCTAATAGGGAGAAAGACGTGCTCACCTAAGCACTCGGAACTAAGGAGCACCGTGGTCGCACTAGAGGAACTGGTGTTGTTCCTTGGAAACTAGCATTCCCTGAAGAATCTCATACTTACCATAGCCGCTTGAAGGGTAAAGCAGATCAGGAGGTAGAGTGTTTGAGGTGACTAAAAGAGATGGAAGACAGAATGGACGCATGGATTGAGGCGACTATTGAAGCACGAGTCTAGCTAATTTTGCTGTCCAAGGGGTCAGGAATACAACAAAACCCTACTCCTACTGCCCTTAGCCCACAGTTTAGGGGTCACAGTAGCTGTGCATCGACCCCGCTCGACGAAGAAGATGCGAAGGTGCCTCATCTAGTGGACGGCATCACTGAACCCGTCAATGTCAAGTTGTACATCCATCAGGAATGGACAAAGGACAAGGTGGCGCTCGGCCAGGCCTGGCCTATGGGAGATGGGACCATTAATGGCCGCCCAATTCCACAGGGGTACGCTCGGGTCACCATTGATAGAATACTTGATAAGAAGTATAACAAGATACACATTGAGTACCCTACAGCAGAAGACTGGGTGAAACTTGGTCATAACAAGGGCTCTCAAGTGGCCTAGCACAAGCGCTTCATTAAGCTTGGCCACCAATTGTCCTCTGATGATGAGGACGACTGCGAGTCTTCGCCCACCCATGATGATCACTCACCATCTCCCAACAGAGATCACTCCCCTCCTCATCCCTTGCCATCACCCCTAAGAAGACAGAGGTCTCCTTCTATTCCACCTCGTCCGACTCTATCTTCATCAGCCCCGAGAAAAGAGAAGACTCCTCCTCCTCCTCCATCTTCATCGGCCCTGGGAAAACAGAATTCTCGTCGTCATCCTCCTCCTCCTCCAACTCAGCCCAAAACAATATCAAAGGCATCCTCATAGTCGTAGAAAAGGTCCTTGGATTCGGTTGCTAATGCTCCCAAAGTGGACCAACAAAAAAGAAAAAGGTTGTTTAGTGGCAGCGCTACAAACTTGATGGAAGGAAAATTTACAGCACACATCTCAAAGGAAGATTGTGTTAGTTTCTTCAATCTCTGTGCCTCACTGCCTCTGTGTTTGTTGAAGTCCAAATTCAAAAGGCAAACACAGAATCAGTACGCTACATTAAGAGCTAATGAAATACACAATTAAGATTTAAGATACAGAAGTACGTCGAAGACAACCTTGAATTAACCAAGGAAGAGGCCGTGAACATCTATTATGATGTACAAGGGACGGGAACACCGGCAATGAAGTATGAAAGGGGCAATCTTTTGGTTCCCGCTGATGAGTATAAAAATTTGACAACATATATGTGCCAGTTGCATGAATATTACATGGCTCAAGCAACAGAGATGGAGGACTTTGGTTTTGAGGTTATTATCCGTTTGCCACATGTTTTTCATTATCCTGAAGAAGAGAAGTTTCATGTCGAGTGGGAGTACTTGTTCTAGCTATACCAAAAATGCTCTCTCGATTCACAAATGTTGATGCTATGGACTATGTAAGTACCCTACATGCACGATATTATAATTAACTACTCTCTTGAGACTCAAATTGTTAACTTTTGACCAATTCCCATGATTTTATGTAGGTGTATAGCAAAATTTTGCATACTAAAAAGCAAATGGAATAACATAGGCTTCTTGGACCCCTTGCGAGTCAATGAGAAGACATGTTTAGGCCTCCATGGATGTAACGTGGAAGACTTGAAAGAGAGATTGATTGTTGTTTTCGATGAATTCAAGATGAAGAACCGGACCCACGACTTTTAATTTTATGCTTCTTTTTTGTTAAGATTATTCGATAATTAGGATTCTGTGATTGCAGCAACCATTTCGTCTTCATTTGTGTCAATATTGCTAAAAATCTAATCGAGGTGTGGGACTTGAAGAAAAAACCATTTCATCATCTGGATGCACTGGTGGCAGTGTTGAATTAGTAAGCGATCCTAATAACATATTATTTTCTAGTCACACATACCGCTTTCTAATGTTTCTCCTTTTAATGTTGCACAGTGTATGAAGAAGACATATTGGTGGGACGCAGGTCCCATTCAATGTTGTCGAAATGGTGGGGAAGTACCTTAAACAGCCGGCGGGAAACAATGAATGCGGGTTTTATGTAATGTGGGCAATGCTTCGCTACATCGGCGGGAAATCAGAAGAAGCAGATAAGTTGGTGCGTATAATCCCCATTTCATTTATGTCTGTTAATAATTCAACAAAATGATTTACTGATTCCTCTTTGGATATCATCTATTTTGAATGACAACGCAAGAAATATAACCATGAAAGGCTGTTAGACATGGAGATCGTCGCACTGTAATCAGAGCTGGCAAAATTCATCTTAGCCTAGGTATTGGAAAAAGATGGAGTATTTTCCATTGCACAATCCGTGAAGTTCAAGGACCAGTATGTCCCAGAGCGGCTCGCTAGGCTATTGTAAGAAGTCCGAGAAGCATGCTTCATCTTATCGAATAATTTCTTTTTTATTTTGAGGGATCGAGATCTTGATAAGAACATTTGAACTGTAACCGTAACATTTGTAATGTTTAATATTGATGGACTTGTCGTCTACATAGCGTATATAAAGCGAAACCCGATTCCACGAAAAAATATAAATTAAAATAAATTATAAAACAATAAAATGCGAACGGGCCATCACTGCCGGTTAGCAACAAACCGGCAGTGTTGTCGTAACCATCACTGCCGATTAGAAACAAACAGATAGTGTTGGCTTGCTCAACACTGTCGGCTTGAACCATGAACTGACAGTGATGGTTATGATAACACTGCCGGTTTGATCCATGAACCGACAGTGTAGGCTTGCTCAACACTGCTAGCTTGAGCCAAGAACCGACACTCTTGAAGCAACCTTCATTGTCGGTTGGGAGTACAAACCGGCAGTGTTGTTCAACTGGACACTGCCTGGTTGAGCCAGGAACCGACACTATTGCCTGTAGATCAGTGTCGGTTTTTAAGGACTGGCAGTGATGTCAACCCCCCATCACTGCCAGTATGCCACTGTCAGTTCAAAATCCGACAGTGAAGGGGGTTTTTGAACCGACAATGATGTCTAGATCTGGGGTAGTGATGAGCTACTTGTAGACTAGCATAAGCTAACAATCCTAGCACATTCTGCATATATCTTGTTCATGTCGATATTTCATCATGTTGTTGTCATATGTGTATTCTAGCTTTTTGCTTCGTAAATATAATTGTTGTATTTCTACAAAGTCATTTTATAATCTAGCCAATGATTCATTTATTCTTTACACATCATTGCCATCCACCATGCAACCTTTACCATTAGTCTTTCTTATGTTTGGTGTAATGTTTTTAGGTAGACTTGTTACGCTTGTAAATATGAATGCTATCTATCGAAGAGAGATGATGTCTGAGGTTGATCGAGAAGAAATGTTCTATTGTCTGAACAACTTCTTGAAGGCAAGTGTCCTTGACCATCTTGCACCTATATTTATTTTATTTTGAGTTAGAGTAGTTAGACCATTAGCTGCATGTTGAGTCTAAATTTAAATCCCATGTTAGGGTTTACTAGAACTTGTTAAATCATCCTTGAAACCCGGTTTGGATGGGTAGTTGTTCATGCTTAGCTTGTAGTCTTCGGCTGGGAAGGTTATAATTTAATATTGACTAATGATCTATGCAACCTTGGGATGGTAATTGTTTTAGCAACATGGTGGTTAGGGAATCCGGCAGGATGGTTGGTCTTAGTGGTGGTAAGATGTCAGATTTGGTAAATGTTTTCTGGTGGATTGTTGGAATTGGTGGAATGGATTGTGCTGGTTCTTGCTTGGATTCTATGGACCGGTTCTCGAAGCATGTAACCTGGCTTACACAACACAGCCACGAGGGCTACAAGGCTCTAGCCCTGGCTAAGTAATTAGCTGCCCATTTTTGTGCATTGTGGAGAGTTTGCTGGCACAAGAGGGGGCCAAAATCGGCGAATCCTTAGTGAATGCATATGGTTGGGAACAACAGCTTTGTAAAGGCCTTGTAGTGTGACCCCGCTAAGCACCTAGGTAGTGTGAAGCGTGATGGGGAAAGCACGACTCATGGTGAAAGTGTGCAACCTCTGCAGAGTGTAAAACTGATATATCATCCATGCTCACGGACAAGAGTGGCCTGGAGTTCTTCGTGATTAGATGGCTCTGGTTCGGATGGGTGGTTCCCTTGGTAAGGGAACATATGGTTTAGTTGGGTGCTTGGATGGAATCGAAGTGTGGTACTTGGATAGAATCCAAGTGTTGGTTTGGTTCTATGAGGAGAAGGCAGAATTCACCTAGTAATTAGGTGCTAAAGATTTAAGGAAAATTAGGATTTGTCGCTTGAGGGCATGTGTCAAACCTGTATAAGCCTTTCCTTGTGTTGGCCTCATGTCATACTTTTCCTACACTTATGGAGTACATTTCAATGTACTCACCCTTCCTCTTTGTCCCCCTTGGTACCCCACCCAGCTATTTGGACTAGAAGACGGAGTTTCTAGCGGATAGTGTTTCCTAAAGATGGTGTCGATGCTAGGCTGGTGTACCCCCAGTCGGCTGCCTGCAGGGATGGGGACCCTGCTTTGCTGGAACTCTGATGTAATTTTTTGTTTAGAGCCTCTGGTCATTTTTGTAATAAACACTACTTTGTGTCACTATTTTGTCATCGCAAGTATGAATAAACAGATCCTAGCATACATGTGGTGTGCATTCGGTTTTGTTTTATAAAACTAGGTGTGCCATGTCTCTTTCTAGAAATATGCCAGGAAGATCATATTTTAAAGCATGGAGTATATATTTTGCTGGAAATGGAAAAACAAGTTGTAGCGTATTCCTAGTGTAGGAACAGCTATTTATTTGTGGCGCGTACGTGAGTTTTGATCTTGGGAGCATGAAATATCTCTCATCAGGGGTCACAAAACATGACCAAACTCAATACAAAGAGGCATATATGGAAGGTTTTGTCATGTATGATCATATATGGCCTTGGTAGGTATTTGAATATCATTCAAGGAACATGCTAGTTGAATTTTGTTTTGTAAAATAAATCCCAAACAGTTTGCAAGAAATGAGCAAGTGTCATGTCATCCTACTATATCTCATTCGTCAATTACTTAGATAAAATGGTTCCCTATGATAAGTGTTCACCAGTTTTTTGGAATATTAGCAAGGAATAAAAAGTATGCAAACTTTTTAATCACAGGAAGACATGGAGATGGAGCATTTTCTTTATTTTTAAAATTTATTCAGTTTTAAAGGTTCTATTAAATATGGAGTGAGAGAGAAAGTTGCACAAACCGAATTTGAAAAATTTCCATCTTTTGTGCAACCGAGTCAGAGGTCAGTGTGGTTCTTCCCCCACACTTGTTTTCTTGCCTGTTTTTATTATGACACAAAAGAAAAAGAAAACAAGTGCAACAAAATATTTCTAATAAAGCTTTATTCAATTATAAAATGATAGGCGCATTACAAGATTGGAATTCAAAATGATTGGAATGAAAATTTTGAAATATTAGGATGCGCCTAATTTATTTTGGTGGGAGTGGCCTAGAAATGTTGGTTAAGAGCGTGCTCTACTCCCGCCGCTTTTGCCATCCTAGCAACTTTTTCTCCGAAACCACGGTGAAGCTCATTGATCTCATCACCGAGGTCGTTAATTTTCATAAGACTCTCGGCGAGACAATCATTGGTCTTTCTGATGCTTTCACGCAGGCTTTTGTTGCTAGTGCTAAGAGAGGCGAGCGTAGGGCCCTTGGGTGGCTGCTCATTCTCAGTATCACTAAAAAATCCAGTGGGCTGCCCTCTAATAGGAGGCTTCACTATCATTTTGAATCTAAGAGGTGCCCGAGGATTCCGACTCTTTCCCCGATAGAGTCGGCTTGCTTACCGACTTCTTGGCCGGTTTCTGCATGAGCTCCTTCCTATACCCTCTGTTGGGTTTGCACATGCCTACCATGGTGTAAGAAGGACTAGGCCTAGTGGAAGATAGAGACGAACTAGCACGAGAGATTGAATTGCCCAAAGGCGTTACAAGAGAGCGCTTGCTAGGCCCGCTAACTTTGCGTGCCTTTTGCTTGAGGTTGATGGCGCCGGTGGTTTGTCTTGTGGGTGCTACCTTCTTCTCCTTGGTGCTACTGAGGGGCGCCTTAGAATGCGTCGTGGTCTTGAGGCTCGAACCACCGCTCATGGCATAGCTAGGTGGTGCCATGATGGCAAGCGGTGCTTCGATGATGATCCTAGCTTCTTCCCTCACATAGGAGCTCTCAGGTACTAAGTCGGTGACAAGATCCTCATATACAGGTATGTTAAGCCTCAGGTCCAATGGTTCCCGAACAAAGAAGACCCCCCGACTACCCCCTTAAGTATCGCTCGGG